>SNVD02004448.1:0-199978 GCA_013180625.2 Boswellia sacra | reverse complement strand
AACACCAGATTTCTTTGGAACGACTTGGACTGGACTTACCCACTTGCTATCCTAAATTGGATAAATCACACCCACATCTAACAATTTCAGGATTTCTTTCTTGACAACTTCCATCAGTGGAGGATTCAACCTCCACTGTGCTTCTCGAGTGGGCTTGGATCCTTCTTCTAATAAGATACGGTGCATGCAAATGGCTGGGCTAATACCTTTGATGTCAGCAATTGTCCACCCAATGGCTGTTTTGTGATCTCGAAGCACTCGAATGAGTTTCTCTTCTTGTAATGGTGTAAGGCCCTGGCTATTATGACTGGCAAAGTATCCTTCTCACCCAAGAATACATACTTCAAATGTTCTGGAAGAGGCTAAAGCTCCAAGGTAGGGGCTTTCATCACAGAAGGAAGAATTTTCTCATTAGATAAAGGCAATTCAAGGTATGAAACATCATACCTGTTTGTGGTGATAGTTATAGTCTCATCCAAGCTTGCCACAGCTTCCTCCACTTCTTTAGACATATGTATCAACTTTCTTGGTTCTTTGAAAACTTTCTGGTCCTATGTGTTCACTAATGATACTTCCAATTCATCTTTGCGAGTTAACTCAAAATATTTATTTGGCAAAGAATCAACACCGTTCAACTGCAAAAAACAGAATGTTAAAGTCACTAGGAGTACCTCATTGCCTCAAAAATATTGAAACATATCACCTTGCCATCAAACTCTATGATGAGAGTGCCATCATGAACATCAATCTTGGTTTTAACAGTTTTCGAGAATGGTCTCCCTAAAAGAATCGGTGTTGGATTAGGAGATGTCTCATCCTCTATTTCAAGAACATAAGAGTCTGCTGGGAATACCAATTGATTCACCTGCACAAGCACATCTTCCACAACTCTTTTGGTATATGCATTAAAACGATCAGCAATTTGAATGGTAATCCCAGTTTTCGCAAAAGGTCCAAGATTTAAAGAAGCATAAATAGAATATGGCATGGCATTAATAAATGCTTCTAAATCTAACATAGCTCTTTCAAACTTGGTTTTACCAATGGTGCATGGAATGGTGATCGTACCTGGATTATTGCATTTCGGAGGAATTTTTCTTTGTAGTACAGCTGAAACATCTTCCCCCACACTTACTTTCTCATTTCTTTTTAACTTTCATTTGCTGGTGCATAACTCCTTGAGACATTTTGTATAATGAGGTACTTGCTCGATAGCATCCAGAAGTGGTATATTTACCTCGATTTTGTGAGAAGCTTCCAGGATTTCTTGTTTTTGTTCCTCCTTCAACTTTGCAAATCTACTAGGAAAAAGTGAAGGAGAAACATATGAAGGAATGGGAATTATAGGATTTACCTGAGAAGTCAGTGTTTTGTTCATGGTGGAAGTGGTGTCATCTCCTTCATTAGTTTGTGATTTCTTTGGGAGGACATTTAATTGCTCCTCATTTTGCAAAGTTATCGCACAAGAATTCTCTATTGGATTGATCACCGTTTGACAAGATAATTCTTCTGAGCCTTGGCCCTCGAATTTGCTCATGCTAGTAGCCAGTTGTTCCATTTGATTTACCAGATTTTGGATACTTGCCCCAGTTTCCTGCTGGAATTGCATTGTGTTAGTGGCAAGTGCATTAACAATATCCTGGAGTGACATACCTGAGTTTTCTGGAGCTGGTTGTGGTGCTGGTTGTGGCATTGGTGGGGGTTGCATTTGAAATGGTTGCTGCACTCTAGGTTGATTAAAACCTTGTGGCCGATTTGGTATGGCATTTGGGGCGATTGGTTGATGATTCCAGTAATTAAAATTAGGGTAATCTCCCCATCCGGCATTATAAGTGTTAGAGAAAGGATCATACCATTGCCTTGTTTGTCCTGGAAATCCACCCATGGCATTGGCTTGTTCCATATCTTCTTCTTGTAAAGTTGGATACATGTCGATTGGATGCTCCATGGTAGAATATACCCCACATGCATAAGATTTCTGCATATCTCCTAACAGCCATGTTTTCCACAAGAGAAGTTAGCTCCAAAAGTTGCTGGTCAATGTTCTGAGTGCTTACCTCATTTACACTCCATTGTAATTGTGGCTCAAATCGGCTACTGAATTGTTGGAAGTTTACTGCCATGTCGCCTAAACACAAACAATCAGAAAAGAAAAACAAACAAAAATAGGAATTAACAATAAAAACAAAACAACAAATCGATTAGAAAATCAATCCCCGGCAATGGCGCCAAAAACTTGATGAGTTCGAAACTAGCAAGTATACTAGTCGCACAAGTAATAAAGTGATGAGTAAGATATCGTTCCCACGAGAATTGATTCTAATTGAATTTGTTATTTTATAGCAACAATAGATAAATGGGGGGGTTTTGTTGATGATTAACTTAAGGAAATAAGATGCAAGTAAAGAATAACAAAACAGAAAGTAAATTTGAATGAAAAAACAATGGGAGAAAGCTGGTAAAGGGATCCTTCTCTACCACAAGATATGGATTTGCGAATTAATTGTAGAATTGTCATCCAATTACACCATTGAAATTACCAACCGTAGATAAAAAACAAGCTCTGTTATCCCAATCTTTCCTTACTTTGTTGTTAAACAAAACAGGCTCTTTATTTAATCTCTATCCATTAAACAACCTAGAACAAGCTCTCTAAATTTAATCAATGGATGCATTACGATAAGAAAGATAGGTTGATCTAAGCAATAAACACACAAGCTCGGATTATTTAACTTAGGTTGTATTCTCCAATTGCAATCTCTGATCACAATTATGCTACTAAGGATTAGAAATTCAAGACAATTACGGATCAAGATTTCTACTCTAGCAATAGACAACAACCAGATTATATTCAGTTGGCCACCCAAATACAATCAGCAAGCAATCATAAGCATTAAATATGGAGAATACAAGCAACTTCAATTAGAGAATTGAATAACAATATCTTGCACAATCGACTCACAAAAACCATATCAGGATCTTTGTAATCACCCTCAACCAATTCAGATTCAGTTACACATGTTTAAGAACGTGGTAAATACAATACAACATGGAGACATTCCAGAAAATGAAAGGGAAGGGAAAAACTTAGCAAATTGATGTAATTCTCTTTGGATTGTAGTTCTTCCTCTTTCCAAGCTTCCTTTCTCCTTCAAGAACTCCAAGAGATGAAAGAATTCCAGAGCTGCAGCCTCTACCACGTTCTCCCTCTTCAAGTTATCAAAATAAAACCCTAAAATGTGTTTAAATACTCTGCTTCAGTAACCTACTACCTGTCTCTTATACACATCTAGATGTGTATAAGAGACAGCTACAGTGATATATGGAATTACAAATATACACTTCTCATACCATTTTTATCACAACTTTCGGTACACTACATAAATTCGTGAACCGTAAATTTCTCCAAAAAAAAGACTTCGAGAGCTTTTCAATGGTATTAGCATGTTATCCGGTTAATTGTATATCGATACAATCAACTCCGAGAAATTGGTTGATTAGCAGAGGTGAAAATGAAGGGTTTTACTTCAATTTTGTGCAAGTTCCTCCAAAACTCCTACAAACATCAAAAACCACACAAAAACATAAAAATACCAAGGAACATAGCAAAGAAACATGGACGAATTGATATGAAAATGATATATAAATAGACACTTATCAGGGATAAAGCTTGTAAAACATTTGTAAAAGTTGTTAAGCGCACTATTAGATTTTATAATATAAGAGCGGCAAATTCTTAATTGTAATCATAATTCATGGCAAAAAAATCATAAACAGAAAAATAAAAATCGTAGCGGAAATTACTGTTTATTTGCTTTGGGATTTAACCCGCATTTTCTCCAACTCCTATAAGATTCATATCGGGGATATAAAAGTCGCGAAAAATGAAATAAAAGCTGTAAAAAAATCAATGTAAAAGTCATTAATTGTACTATTAGATTTTCGTAAAAGAGTCGTAAATTCTTAATAGTAATCACAATTAACTGTAAAAAAAGCATAAACAGAACAATAAAAATCCTAGCGGAATTAAATGTTCATTTGGTTTGGGATTTAACCCAAATTTTCTCCAACTCTTATAAGATTTGTATCGGGGATATAAAAGTCGCGAAAAAAGAAATAAAAGCTGTAAAAAAATTCTATGAAAAAGTCGTTAACTGCACTATTAGATTTTCGTATAAGAGTCATAAATTCTTAATCGTAATCGTAATTGACGGCAAAAAAGGAGTAAACAGAAGAATAAAAATCGTAGGGAAGGTTACTGTTAATTTGGTTTGGGATTTAACCCGCATATTCTCCAACTCCTATAAGATTTGTATCGGAGATATAAAAGTCGTGAAACAGTGAATAAAAGTTGTAAAAAACTATGTCAAAGTCGTTAACTGCACCATTAAGAATTTACGTATAAGAGTCGTAAATTCTTAATCGTAATCGTAATTGACGGCAAAAAAGTCGTAAACAGAAGAATAAAAATCGCAGTGAAGGTTACTGTTCATTTGGTTTGGGATTTAACCCGCATTTTCTCCAACTCCTATAAGATTCGTATCAAGGATGTAAAAGTCGCCAAAAATGAAATAAAAGCTGTAAACAATTCTATGTAAAAGTCGTTAATCGCACTATTAGATTTTCGTATAAGAGTCGTAAAGTATTAATGCTAATCGTAATTGACGGCAAAACAGTCGTAAACAGAAGAATAAAAATCGTAGGGAAGGTTTCTTCTCATTTGGTTTGGGATTTAACCCGCATTTTCTCCAACTCCTATAAGATTTGTATCGGGGAAATAAAAGTCGTGAAACATTGGATAAAAGTTGTCAAAAACTATGTAAAAGTCGTTAACTGCACTATTGGATTTTCGTATAAGAGTCGTAAATTGTTAATCGTAATCGTAATTGATGGCAAACAAGTCGTAAATAGAAGAATAAAATCGTTGTGAAGGTTACTGTTCATTTGGTTTGGGATTTAACCCGCATTTTCTCCAACTCCTATAAGATTCGTATCGGGGATATAAAAGTCGTGAAACATTGAATAAAAGTTGTAAAAAACTATGTCAAAGTCGTTAACTGCACTATTAAGAATTTACGTAAAAGAGTCGCAAATTCTTAATCGTAATCGTACTTGACGACAAAAAAGTCGTAAATAGAAGAATAAAAATCGTAGTGAAGGTTACTGTTCATTTGGTTTGGAAGTTAACCCGCATTTTCTCAAACTCTTATAAGATTCCTATCGGGGATATAAATGTCGCGAAAAATGAAATAAAAGCTGTAAAAAATTCTATGTAAAAGTCGTTAATCGCACTATTAGATTTTCGTATAAGAGTCGTAAAGTATTAACAGTAATCGTAATTGACTACAAAATAGTCGTAAACAGAAGAATAAAATTCGTAGGGAAAGTTTCTGTTTTTTTGGTTTGGGATAAAACCCCTATTTTCTCTAACTCCTATAAGATTTGTATCGGAGATATAAAAGTCGTGAAACATTGAATAAAAGTTGTAAGAAACTATGTCAAAGTCGTTAACTGCACTATTAAGAATTTACATGTAAGAGTCGTAAATTCTTATATCGTAATCGTAATTGACGGCAAAAAAGTCGTAAACAGAAGAATAAAAATCGTTGTGAAGGTTACTGTTGATTTGGTTTGAGATTTAACCCGCATTTTCTCCAACACCTATAAGATATGAATCGGAGATATAAAAGTCGTGAAACATTGAATAAAAGTTGTAAAAAACTATGTCAAAGCCGTTAACTGTACTATTAAGAATTTACGACTCTTATACGTAAGAATTTACGTACAAGAGTCGTAAATTCTTAATTGTAATCGTAATTGACGGCAAAAAAGTCGTAAACAGAAGAATAAAAATCGTTGTGGAGGTTACTGTTCATTTGGTTTGGGATTTAACCCGCATTTTCTTCAACTCCTATAAGATTCGTATCGGAGATATAAAAGTCGTGAAACATTGAATAAAAGGTGTAAAAAACTACGTCAAAGTCGTTAACTGCACTATTAAGAATTTATGTATAAGAGTCGTAAATTCTTAATCGTAATCGTAATTGACGGCAAACAAGTCGTAAACAAAAGAATAAAAATCGTTGTGAAGGTTACGGTTCATTTGGTTTGGGATTTAACCCGCATTTTCACCAACACTTATAAGATTTGTATCGGAGATATAAAAGTCTTGAGACATTGAATAAAAGTTGTAAAAAACTATGTCAAAGTCGTTAACTACACTATTAAGAATTTACGTATAAGAGTCATAAATTCTTAATCGTAATCGTAATTGACGGCAAAAAAGTTGTAAACAGAAGAATAAAAATCGTTGTGAAGGTTACTGTTCATTTGGTTTGGGATTTAACCCGCATTTTCTTCAACTCCTATAAGATTCGTATCGGAGATATAAAAGTCGTGAAACGTTCAATAAAAGTTGTAAAAAACTATGTCAAAGTCGATAACTGCACTATTAAGAATTTACGTATAAGAGTCATAAATTCTTAATCGTAATCGTAATCGTAATTGACGGCAAAAAAGTCGTAAACAGAAGAATAAAAATCGTTGTGAAGGTTACTGTTCATTTGGTTTGGGATTTAACCCGCATTTTCCAACTCCTATAAGATTTGTATCGGAGATATAAAAGTCGTGAAACATTGAATCAAAGTTGAAAAAAACTATGTCAAAGTCGTTAACAGCACTATTAAGAATTTACGTATAAGAGTCCCAAATTCTTAATTGTAATTGCAATTGACGGCAAAAAAGTCGTAAACAGAAGAATAAAAATTGTAGTGAAGGTTACTGTTCATTTGGTTTGGGATTTAACCGGCATTTTCTCCGACTCCTATAAGATTCGTATCGGAGATATAAAAGTCGCGAAAAATGAAATAAAAGCTGTAAAAAAATAAATGTAAAAGTCGTTAATTGTACTATTAGATTTTCGTAAAAGAGTCGTTAATTCTTACTAGTAATCGCAATTAACTGTAAAAAAAGCATAAACAGAAGAATAAAAATCGTAGCGGAATTAAATGTTCATTTGCTTTGGGATTTAACCCGAATTTTCTGCAACACTTGTAAGATTTGTATCGGGGATATAAAAGTCGCAAAAAAAGAAAAAAAAGCTGTAAAAAATTATATGTAAAAGTCGTTAACTGCACTATTAGATTTTCGTATAAGAGTCGTAAATTCTTAATCGTAATAGTATTTGACGGCAAAAAAGGAGTAAACATAAGAATAAAAATCTTAGGGAAGGTTACAGTTCATTTGGTTTGGGATTTAACCCGCATTTTCTCCAACTCCTATAAGATTTGTATTGGAGATATAAAAGTCGTGAAACATTGAATAAAAGTTGAAAAAACTATGTCAAAGTCGTTAACTGCACAATTAAGAATTTACGTATAAGAGTCATAAATTCTTAATCGTAATCGTAATTGACGGCAAAAAAGTCGTAAACAGAAGAATAAAAATCGTAGTGAAGATTACTGTTCATTTGGTTTGGGATTTAACCCGCATTTTCTCCAACTCCTGTAAGATTCATATCGAGGATATAAAAGATGCAAAAAATGAAATAAAAGCTGTAAAAAATTCCACGTAAAAGTCGTTAACTGCACTATTAGATTTTCGTATAGGAGTCGTAAAGTATTAATCGTAATCGTAATTGACGGCAAAAAAGGTGTAAATAGAAGAATAAAAATTGTAGGGAAGGTTACTGTTCATTTGGTTTGGGATTTAACCCGCATTTTCTCCAACTCCTATAAGATTTGTATCGGAGAAATAACAGTCGTGAAACATTGAATAAAAGTTGTAAAAAACTATGTCAAAGTCGTTAGCTGTACTATTAAGAATTTACGTATAAGAGTCGTAAATTGTTAATCGTAATCGTAATTCACGGCAAAAAAGTCGTAAACAGAAGAATAAAAATCGTAGTGAAAGTTACTGTTCATTTGGTTTGGGACTTAACCCGCATTTTCTCCAACTCCTATAAGATTCGTATCGGGGATATAAAAGTCGCGAAAAATGGAATAAAAGCTGTAAAAAATTCTATGTAAAAGTCGTTAATCGCACTATTAGATTTTCGTATAAGAGTTGTAATGTATTAATGCTAATCGTAATTCACGGCAAAACAGTCGTAAACAGAAGAATAAAAATCGTAGGGAAGGTTTCTGCTCATTTGGTTTGGGATTTAACCCGCATTTTCTCCAACTCCTATAAGATTTGTATCGGGGAAATAAAAGTCGTTAAGCATTGGATAAAAGTTGTCAAAAACTATGTAAAAGTCGTTAACTGCACTATTGGATTTTCGAATAAGAGTCGTAAATTGTTAATCGTAATCGTAATTGACGGCAAACAAGTCGTAAATAGAAGAATAAAAATCGTTGTGAAGGTTACTGTTCATTTGGTTTGGGATAAAACCCGCATTTTCTCCAACTCGTATAAGATTTGTATCGGAGATATAAAAGTCGTGAAACGTTGAATAAAAGTTGTAAAAAACTATGTCAAAGTCGTTAACTGCACTATTAAGAATTTACGTATAAGAGTCGTAAATTCTTAATCGTAATCGTAATTGACGGCAAAAAAGGAGTAAATAGAAGAATAAAAATCGTAGGGAAGGTTAATATTCATTTGGTTTGGGATTAAACCCGCATTTTCTCCAACTCCGATAAGATTTGTACCGGAGATATAAAAGTCGTGAAACATTGAATAAAAGTTGTAAAAACTATGTCAAAGTCGTTAACTGCACTATTGAGAATTTACGTATAAGAGTCATAAATTCTTTATTGTAATCGTAATTGACGGCAAGAGAGTCGTAAACAGAAGAATAAAAATCGTTGTGAAGGTTACTGTTCATTTGGTTTGGGATTTAACCCGTATTTTCTCCAACTCCTATAAGATTCGTATCGGGGATATAAAAGTCGCGAAAAATGAAATAAAAGCTGTAAAAAATTCTACGTAAAAGTCGTTAATTGCACTCTTAGATTTTCGTACAAGAGTCATAAAGTATTAATAGTAATCGTAATTGACGGCAAAACAGTCGTAAACAGAAAAATAAAAATCGTAGGGAAGGTTCCTGTTCATTTGGTTTGGGATTTAACCCGCATTTTCTCCAACTCCTATAAGATTTGTATCAGAGATATAAAGTCGTGAAACATTGAATAAAAGTTGTAAAAAACTATGTCAAAGTCGTTAACTGCACTATTAAGAATTTACGTATAAGAGTCGTAAATTGTTAATCGTAATCGTAATTCACGGCAAAAAAGTCGTAAACAGAAGAATAAAAATCGTAGTGAAAGTTGCTGTTCATTTGGTTTGGGACTTAACCCGCATTTTCTCCAACTCCTATAAGATTCGTATCGGGGATATAAAAGTCGCAAAAAATGGAATAAAAGCTGTAAAAAATTCTATGTAAAAGTCGTTAATCGCACTATTAGATTTTCGTATAAGAGTCGTAAAGTATTAATGCTAATCGTAATTGACGGCAAAACAGTTGTAAACAGAAGAATAAAAATCGTAGGGAAGGTTTCTGCTCATTTGGTTTGGGATTTAACCCGCATTTTCTCCAACTCCTATAAGATTTGTATCGGGGAAATAAAAGTCGTGAAACATTGGGTAAAAGTTGTCAAAAAGTATGTAAAAGTCTTTAACTGCAATATTGGATTTTCGTATAAGAGTCGTAAATTGTTAATCGTAATCGTAATTGATGGCAAACAAGTCGTAAATAGAAGAATAAAAATCGTTGTGAAGGTTACTGTTTATTTGGTTTGGGATAAAACCCGCATTTTCTCCAACTCCTATAAGATTTGTATCGGGGATATAAAAGTTGTGAAACATTGAATAAAAGTTGTAAAAAACTGTGTCAAAGTCGCTAACTGCACAATTAAGAATTTACGTATAAGAGTCGTAAATTCTTATTCGTAATCGTAATTGACGGCAAAAAAGTCGTAAACAGAAGAATAAAAATCGTAGTGAAGATTACTGTTCATTTGGTTTGGGATTTAACCCGCATTTTCTCCAACTCCTATGAGATTCATATCGGGGATATAAAAGCTGCAAAAAATGAAATAAAAGCTGTAAAAAATTCTACGTAAAAGTCGTTAACTGCACTATTAGATTTTCGTATAAGAGTCGTAAATTCTTAATCGTAATCGTAATTGACGGCAAAAAAGGTGAAAATAGAAGAATAAAAATCGTAGGGAAGGTTACTGTTCATTTGGTTTGGGATTTAACCCGCATTTTCTCCAACTCCTATAAGATTTGTATCGGAGATATAAAAGACGTGATACATTGAATAAAAGTTGTAAAAAACTATGTCAAAGTCGTTAACTGCACTATTAAGAATTTACGTATAAGAGTCGTAAATTCTTAATCGTAATCGTAATTGAAGGCAAAAAAGGAGTAAATAGAAGAATAAAAATCGTAGGGAAGGTTAATGTTCATTTGGTTTGGGATTAAACCCGCATTTTCTCCAACTCCTATAAGATTTGTACCGGAGATATAAAAGTCGTGAAACATTGAATAAAAGTTGTAAAAAATTATGTCAAAGTCGTTAACTACATTATTAAGAATTTGCGTATAAGAGTCGTAAATTCTTAATCGTAATCGTAATTGACGGCAAAAAAGTCGTAAACAGAAGAATAAAAATCGTAGGCAAGGTTAATGTTCATTTGGTTTGGGATTAAACCCGCATTTTCTTCAACTCCTATAAGATTCGTATCGGAGATATAAAAGTCGTTAAACATTGAATAAAAGTTGTAAAAAACTATGTCAAAGTCGATAACTGCACTATTAAGAATTTACGTATAAGAGTCGTAAATTCTTAATCGTAATCGTAATCGTAATTGACGGTAAAAAAGTCGTAAACAGAAGAATAAAAATCGTTGTGAAGGTTACTGTTCATTTGGTTTGGGATTTAACCCGCATTTTCTCCAACTCCTATAAGATTTGTATCGGAGATATAAAAGTCGTGAAACATTGAATCAAAGTTGAAAAAAACTATGTCAAAGTCGTTAACTGCACTATTAAGAATTTACGTATAAGAGTCCTAAATTCTTAATTGTAATCGCAATTGACGGCAAAAAAGTCGTAAACAGAAGAATAAAAATTGTAGTGAAGATTATTGTTCATTTGGTTTGGGATTTAACCGGCATTTTCTCCAACTCCTATAAGATTCGTATTGGGGATATAAAAGTCGCGAAAAATGAAATAAAAGCTGTAAAAAAATCAATGTAAAAGTCGTTAATTGTACTATTAGATTTTCGTAAAAGAGTCGTTAATTCTTAATAGTAATCGCAGTTAACTGTAAAAAAAGCATGAACAGAAGAATAAAAATCGTAGCGGAATTAAATGTTCATTTGCTTTGGGATTTAACCCGAATTTTCTCCAACTCTTATAAGATTTGTATCGGGGATATAAAAGTCGCGAAAAAAGAAAAAAAAGCTGTAAAAAATTATATGTAAAATTCCTTAACTGCACTATTAGATTTTCGTATAAGAGTCGTAAATTCTTAATCGTAATAGTATTTGACGGCAAAAAAGGAGTAAACAGAAGAATAAAAATCTTAGGGAAGGTTACTGTTCATTTGGTTTGGGATTTAACCCGCATTTTCTCCAACTCCTATAAGATTTGTATCGGAGATATAAAAGTCGTGAAACATTGAATAAAAGTTGAAAAAACTATGTCAAAGTCGTTAACGGCACAATTAAGAATTTACGTATAAGAGTCATAAATTCTTAATCGTAATCGTAATTGACGGCAAAAAAGTCGTAAACAGAAGAATAAAAATCGTAGTGAAGATTACTGTTCATTTGGTTTGGGATTTAATCCGCATTTTCTCCAACTCCTGTAAGATTCATATCGAGGATATAAAAGATGCAAAAAATGAAATAAAAGCTGTAAAAAATTCTACGTAAAAGTCGTTAACTGCACTATTAGATTTTCGTATAAGAGTTGTAAATTCTTAATCGTAATCGTAATTGACGGCAAAAAAGGTGTAAATAGAAGAAAAAAAATCGTAGGGAAGGTTACTGTTCATTTGGTTTGGGATTTAACCCGCATTTTCTCCAACTCCTATAAGATTTGTATCGGAGATATAAAAGTCGTGAAACGTTGAATAAAAGTTGTAAAAAACTATGTCAAAGTCGTTAACTGCACTATTAAGAATTTACCTATAAGAGTCGTAAATTCTTAATCGTAATCGTAATTGACGGCAAAAAAGGAGTAAATAGAAGAATAAAAATCGTAGGGAAGGTTAATATTCATTTGGTTTGGGATTAAACCCGCATTTTCTCCAACTCCGATAAGATTTGTACCGGAGATATAAAAGTCGTGAAACATTGAATAAAAGTTGTAAAAACTATGTCAAAGTCGTTAACTGCACTATTGAGAATTTACGTATAAGAGTCATAAAAGCTTTAAAAAATTCTATGTAAAAGTCGTTAATCACACTCTTAGATTTTCGTATAAGAGTCATAAAGTATTAATAGTAATCGTATTTGACGGCAAAACAGTCGTAAACAGAAGAATAAAAATCGTAGGGAAGGTTCCTGTTCATTTGGTTTGGGATTTAACCCGCATTTTCTCTAACTCCTATAAGATTTGTATCAGAGATATGAAGTCGTGAAACATTGAATAAAAGTTGTAAAAAACTATGTCAAAGTCGTTAACTGCACTATTAAGAGTTTGCGTATAAGAGTCGTAAATTGTTAATCGTAATCGTAATTGACGGCAAACAAGTCGTAAATAGAAGAATAAAAATCGTTGTGAAGATTACTGTTAATTTGGTTTGGGATTTAACCCGCATTTCCTCCAACTCCTATATGATTCGTATTGGGGATATAAAAGTCGTGAAACATTGGATAAAAGTTGTAAAAAACTATGTCAAAGTCGTTAACTGCACTATTAAGAATTTACGTATAGGACTCGTAAATTCTTAATCGTAATCGTAATTGACGGCAAAAAAGGAGTAAATAGTAGAATAAAAATCGTAGGGAAGGTTAATGTTCATTTGGTTTGGGATTAAACCCGCATTTTCTCCGACTCCTATA
The DNA here is from genome assembly GCA_013180625.2 of Boswellia sacra. Classification (NCBI taxonomy): domain Eukaryota; kingdom Viridiplantae; phylum Streptophyta; class Magnoliopsida; order Sapindales; family Burseraceae; genus Boswellia; species Boswellia sacra. The sequence continues at coordinate 186,959 of SNVD02004448.1, read as the reverse complement.
AGATTTGTATCGGAGATATAAAAGTCATGAAACATTGAATAACAGTTGTAAAAAACTATGTCAAAGTCGTTAACTGCACTATTAAGAATTTACGTATAAGAGTCGTAAATTCTTAATCATAATCGTAATTGACGGCAAAAAAGTCGTAAACAGAGGAATAAAAATCGTAGTGAAGGTTACTGTTCATTTGGTTTGGGATTTTAGCCCCGTTTTGTCTAACTCCAATAATATTTGTATCGGGGACATAGAAGGCGAGGTAATATTTGTTAATGACTAACCAAAAGTCTTAAAGCGCAACTACAAAATTTGCGCATACAAGTTGTAAATTCTTAATTGTTGTAGCAACTGAAGATCTAAAAATCATAAACCAATGAGTAAAACGCGTAAGGTATGTCACTGTTCATGTGCAATGGGCTCTAACCCGCATTTCCCCCACTATTAAAATATTCGTATTGGGGACGTACAAGCTGTCATGATTTGGATACAGGTTGTAAACCCCTGGGTACAAGAGGTAAAATAATGAAATTTCGACCAAGACTCAGAAATTGTTAATTATTGTCGTCATGGACAGTGTAAAAAGTCAATGACATTAACATATATCATGTAGGAAATGCACTGTTCATTTGTGTAAACGAAAATTTCTCCATCTCGTATAAGATTTGTACCCAGGGGTTTAAAAGTCATTAAAAATATGAAAAAGTTGTGAGCCTATATATCAAAGGCGTAAAGTCCACTATTACAGTTAGTGGCTTACAGAAATTAAATCAACTTTCCAAGGCCACGTAAAAATCATAATTGGATCTATACAGCTTGTAAAATTATGCATACAAATTACAACCAGAGGGTCAAAAGTTGTCAACCATACTATTCGTTTTCACTACCTTTCGTAAAAAAATCATACACAATGAATCTTGGCCCCAGCTGCTAAGTTGAGAGAGCTGGATTTAGACTTGAGAACTTTGAAATATATGTCTTCATGTGTCTTATTAATTAATTAGACCTGAAAAAAATAACAATTGAAAACTTAAATAGGAAGTTGTATAGATTACTCACAAGTACAGCTTGGGCACCAAGGACCAAGGCCTTGAAAACATACGTACGTCGCCGCATTCCTCCATCCATTAGAACAAGAACTTTCCCTTCAACAGCATCAACGACCTATAACCTTAGGGTGACAGCATTACCAAGTTTTAAGATACCTTCGGTTCAGCAAGCACAATCAAATGTGTTGTATTTTCATAAAACCACAAGCTATTAAGTTGAAGTGCTAATAATGTTGGTGTGAAACTATAGGTCACCTCTTGAAGAACAGAAATAGTGGTAGGAGTATAATCTACTTCTCGACCTCCATGATTCAGATGAGAATCTAAGCAACAAACTAACATAACAAGTTTCAAGTTTGAAACTGTCCGACAAAATCTAAAATGAAAGATATCCTTGAAATATATTGAAAGGAAACCGGAATAGTCTATAGCTTTATACCTCCCAACAGAAAGAAGCAACCTTGATCTTATTGAAAAAAGCTTCGAAACTTGAACCTTTAAAACTCAAGGATCTTAGTCCATCAAAATAATGTAATGATTTTACTCTTACGGCTACAAACAATGGTAAAACTAAGCACAGGTCAATCACCAGGCCACAGAATGACTATCATTGCTATGTATCAGACAAGAACTAAGACCAAAAAGCACGTCTATGGCACTGATAAATGGAGGATGTGTTATGTCAACAATAATTGCAAGACATTATAATGGAAAAAATTATAGGGGACAAGAATCCACTCACATATGATTCCTTGGTTGTTAATAGGCCTTCCAGATTCTGCAGCGGTGGTACAATTATTCTGCAGAAGTTCTCACATGAGATTCAGAATATATGGTTTCTCGTGAGAAAATCAGACGCAAAATGTGTCAACATTTCTCATGATGTTAGACACAACTTTATTCAAAATAACACATTGGTGCACCAAAACACAAATGCTTTCAAATAGAGCGAAAAAGAAAGTGATGATAATTCACTTGTTCTTTATGTCTGCCTCCCTTTCAAATCTTGCATCATCGACAGTGAAGACAAGAGCCTTATATCCATTCATTTCAGCCCTTTGCACAATGTGTTATTTTGCAATACCTCGCCTCTTTGGTTCCTAACAACAGGAAGGAGACCAAGTTGCCATTGAGTTCCTATCAATGATAGCAGAAGAAATTTGTCACTGGTAAAGAAAGATTCTTGGCTAATTGAACAATGAAAGAGCTCAGGATTCAGGAATGGCCATGTACACATAATTGATAGAAGGAAACAGCATTACGGTTGGTAGCAACCTCCTTTATAGTGCAGCTATATGAAAAGGATAAGACCTGGAAATGATGAAATAAGAAGAGGAATTTATAAAACATATATAAGGGCCTGGCTAAGTAAGAAATAATTTCCATATGCCTGGAAAAATACACACACCATTATGGTGTTTCAAACAGCTGCTGCTGTGGCTGTGGCTACTTCTCCTGAAATACACACATCAATGGATACGGAATTCAACTAAAAGTTTGTCCCTTTAAGTTTGTACCTTAAAGTATTCATCCAAATAATAATAAAATTCCATAATATTGAAGTCAATGTTTATGGCTAACAGAAATAATCTATTGTTGTCTTTATATTTACTCACAAAATAGTCCAGCTTCGGGTGGGGGAGGGATATCATACACACCCCTACTTGTCAGTGGAGTCTTATTAAAAGTTTCTACGTCAAATGCTACATGTTTGGTGGTGGTCAGGGGCTAAGATAGAGTGGTGGGGGTGCGATGCTGCCATGAAGAAAACCCAATCGTAGGTTGTAACCTGCGTTTTAAAAAATTTTTATTTTTTCTCGCATGCTTCATTCGCAAAGGATGCCTCGATCAACCGTTAACATGATAAATGGGATCTAGTACTACTGTTAATACTTACTTATGATTTTGAGCGAATTGGATTAAAGAACAGGAGGATAGAACAAAAGAAAGACGATAAAGGAAACAACAGACAGTGAAGTTGCTCTTATCTTATGTTACAGTGCAACCGCCCAATGTCAATTGCTTTGGATACTTCAACAGGGTAACTGTAGTCTCCACGAACTCATCCCCCACCAGGTTTATCCAAACCCAAGCAAGCTCCAGAAATATTGAGCTCATGTGTGGTGGTTCGACAAGAAGTGAAATCAAACATTGGTGATAAGGTTTTTAGCTCGCTACAAGTTCTCTGTTCCACAAAAGCTATCTACGTTGACTGCGAAATTATGTAGCTCTAAGAACCCACCTAGATTCGTTTATGACTCTAACAATTCGATGGGGCTGGCCCCTCTGTAATACTTTGCATAAGCTGCAAGATGAGGTTAACTCATCAATTTTGCTACATTTGTGAAATTTATGTACGTTCATGCATACATGGTATACATAAGTTGTTCTATTAAATCACAGACTGGCATTCAGTTTTTAGAGAGATTAATTAATACGATATTGCTTATGACCATGTACCTACGACGAAAGCTAACGTGTGTTCAGTCCCAGTAGCAGCGACGTAATATGTCATTTGTTTTACATGATTTGCATGCAATTGCCGTGAAGCTCAAAATGAGAGCGACTTATAGGCACACAGAACAAAGGCTTACTTGTAGGAAACCAAAAATATACAGGTTCATTGTGGACTAAAATGATTTCAAAACAACACGCAAACGACAATAACTTATGCAGTTAGTATATCTACCCCACATCAGACTTTCGCTGTTACCTCTGGTTACGCTACCCATCACCCTGTTGCCCCATCCCGTCCAATAATTTGGCTTCACTTGTTATAATTTTTGAACTTTGTTTTCGCCTGTTGCAAAACATCAGCCCTGGCATGATTCAGCGGTGTCATGACCATTTTCAGCAGCAGCCTCAACCGCGTTGCATCAGAATTGACCTGCAATTGAATCACACAATATCAGTCATGAAACAGCTAAGACAACTTTGTGGTTATACTCAAAATCCGTGACAGGCTACTGTCATACCACGGCGTTTGGGGGAGTCTGTAAACAAAGACTGTCCATGAAGTTCATCACATAAACTCTATAATCATACGAGGTCTGCTGCTTTGGAATGTCCTTCTTGGTCGATAGGTTAAAGTTAGAAAACCTCAGCTTCCCATCACGTATGCCACTGATTTCATCCGCAAGTATTACGTCCAATGCATACAGCTACAAAATATACAGGTTCTACGTCATTACTCGGGATTCAAACGATTTATCAAAATCACACATGGAATACAAACATTGAGTCACAATGGCAACATATAAACATTTAGTCATTGAAGATTCTGGCACTAACCACTCACCAACCCATTGTTTCAATCTTTCTTCTCTGTCTGGGTGATGGCAAGGAGTCCCATATCTCGGCTGCCTTGTTCGAAACTCGTATTACCAATGCGAACCAGTGTCCGCTGCCATCGAACATGGGCACAAATATCTGCGACATATGGAGTAGATTGTGACTTTAATGTCAATTACACAATGCGATATGTACTCCCCACATCTGACAGACATGCATGTTAATTTCCTCGCAACAATGCTCTATTGTAGTAGTTAAATAAGGTATTAAAAGCCATGTAATACAATATTCACCTTAATTAATTTGTTCATTAACAGTAACATGTTCGAGTTTATGATACCGTTGGTTGACCTAGTACTATATGTACTGTAGTTCGTCATCCCTCTTCCTGGCACTCTTGCCTTTCATGTATCATTACTTGGGTACATTTGTCTAGATTAGGCATATAATTCTTTCGATACTACTGGGCCCTGGCCAGTCCAACTCCATCCAAGCTTTGAGTGGCTCGAACGGCTTCTTGCAAAGTATTGATAAATGAAATTAAGAAGACTTGCGTCATCGTGTTTTGACTTCCACCCAACCAGTTCATAACCTCATTAAAGATGCTTACCGAAAACCCAATCGGTAGGAACCAAATCCACTCTGCACCTGTTGGCTTTGTCCTCTGTTCCATCGATGTGAGCTCCGCATATACGTTTAACACCTACACAATAGGTTTAGTATATGCCATTAGTGAAATATATCTTCTCCCTGCCTCGACACATCCACACAAGACGAATGGCTATCACGGTTATACTATTAAAATGTTCACACTTAGACCAAGTTTGCTATTTAGGCAGTGGAGTTTTCTCATCCCCTCAATTGCCTACCTCGTTGTCAACCCACTCCTCTGGCCACAACGTCCCCAAGTTGAAACGCGTAGCATATGCACACTCGTATCTTACAATAATCTCCCTACAATGTTAACACAACATCAACAATATGTCCGTGTAATGCGTAAATAACTAAATCCAAACGTAGTAATACTCACGCTGGATCATTTGCAGTGTTCATGACATATTCTATGACCTGAAGTTGTTCCTCAGTCATGACGGATGGTACAACAAACGGCCCAGCCCAATAGCCCCGCCTGCCTCTGCTTCCACGAGCTTTCACCCACGGAGTTGGCCTGTGCATGAATCACTTTTTTAGGAAACCTCTCGATTTGGAAGTGACTTCACTCCTCTCAGCTGATGAAACCTCGATGTACATTTCGTCTATCTTCTGTTTTTCGGCCTGCATATGACACAAGTTGTATTCAAATTATTGCACAAGCAGTTTATTCTATCAACAAAATAATAAACAGTGGCATTGGCCACCGCCTCAATTCTTAATTCAGTGCTCCAACATCATTTGGCTGCTTAACTATTGTAATCATATTCGTATGTTGCTGTAAAGAAATGTTTCCACCGTACCTGTCCCAAAGTCTTGTCGTCGTCTCCTGAGTTCACATCTTCTTTCTTCACATTGACAACGTTTTTAGCATCTCTGTCGACGGTAAGATCTTCAATCTCGCCAACTGTCGCAATTTTTTTCCCTTTGCCTAAAGTCTCATCTTCCTGCAATCCAAGCATTACATCGTAGTCATATCTGTCTGCTTCATCATGGAATGCTGATGGCATTTTGCACAAATTTGAACCTGAAGCACTTCCTGCAACTGAGTCATTTAAGTTCCATTGATGCTGTACCCCTTTAGTATCCTTCTTAGGCGCATTTGTATCTGTAGTGTCGACTACTACACCTTCATTTTGCTCAGATATCAGATTTGTATCGGGTTCACCCGTACTGGCATTAACATCTATCTCGAATTCATCCGTAATTTTTATTTTCTGCGTAGGAAGAATGTCATCCCAATCTGGCAAGGTCGGTGTACTCTGCATAGGATTCCACCCACCGTCGACTCAGGCCGCATGGCAGCAGCCGTAATAGGTGGTGTCGAAAACCCCAGTCCCACATCTGCCAAATCATCAACTGGAGGCTCTGTCGTCTGGGATTTGTGCTGCTGCTCTTGCAACCCTCTGTCAAGACTTGTAGGCAGGGGTGGTTCTGCAGCCTCCTCCTACTTGGCCTTCACGATTTTAGTAACCACGTCCTGCATCTCCTTCAAAGATTTACTTGTAGACTACACAATGGCTTCCATTCTAATTTGTCTTGCAACCAAGTCGTCGATTGTGTTTGCCATTTTCAATACATTCTTTATTAGTATCACTTCACTAAACAGCCCCTTTCCTCTGTCACCAATGTCGTCCTCTTTACCGCCGTCCCCCGCACAGGTACCCTGCACTAATAATGTAGGATCAGATATCTAACAATATATGATCAGATATCATATGACTCAGGTGTTATTTTGGCAGCGTGGATGCAAAGCATAATATGACTTACCTTGTCCCTCGCACGTTTCAGGCGTGCGTGTATGGCCCTGTTGATGTCACTTCCTGACCATGCAATAACTGGGCCTGCCCGATTCCTACCCCTCTTAACCTTCGCCCCCACTTTACGGATGAAGAGCAGCTGTATTGGAAGAAAAGATAAGTTAATTCCACATCCATTCTTTCAATCCTCTAGCAGTTGGATTAACATTAGTTGTTCGAATTCAGCAAAGGAAAGTTAAAGTGTAGTTGTACATTCGTTATGTATATCCGCCTGATTGCGTTAAGAATTGGTAAACAGAGGTAATCTCAAATTTGTCAATATTAAGTAACGTAAGGTGAGTACATGGCTTCATTCACTTACCTCTATGAATAGAACACATCCGGCCCAATGACTACATTTCTTCTCTGTCAAATCTCTAACACTGTCTACGAACTTGGTGAACCAATATGAGGCCCAGTTGAATTGTTTTATTTGATGGGTTGGTAACAGCGAGTGTAGATATCCTGGGTCGATCGACAAGCCAGAAGTTGGGCACAGCAGTGTAGCTAATGTGAAAAGCATGAAAGCCACCTTGAACTCGTCCCCTGCCTCTTGGCTATTAGACATAATCTCCTCAAGATTATTGATTGCAATGTCGCGTTGCCCATCACACAATTTTGCGCCCAATTCTGCAACATCCGAATTATTACCGCATAGTTTGACGGGCAGTCCTCCATCCATAACGCCCAAAGTATCCTCAAAGACTGCAGCACTTAATAGCAAAGGCTCATCGTCTAGTTGTAATACACATGTCCGCAGGTCGAAGTCATCTAGTAAATGCAAATACAATCTACTCCTCAATCTCCCGGGTCTTTTATTCAGAAGATTCCCCAACCCAATGTCTTCAATTGCGCCCCTCTGCGCTTCATTCAAATTTTGAACCTGTCGATGAAATCTGTGGGAGCTACATCGGGTTTGGAATGACTCAAATCCGGTTTTGGTGATGTCTGCATTGGCGCTGTTGGACTCGGCTTGTGGCGCGTCGTCAGGTTGTCGGTATTCAACATACTTGGCCTTGTCGTTACTATTGAGGGACCTCCACTTTTCGCTAATTTTCTTATTCATCTGCAGATGCCGCAATGGTGCAGTAAAAAAAGTGCAAGTACAACTACATGAGCATAAAAAATAAAGGCCACTCTGTCGACAATAGACATTTATTACCTCGCTATCGACCTTAATTGTGCTGTCACTCTGTCGAATTAATGCTATCTGCTCCCGCCTACACATGAAGCATGTGGAAAACATGTTACTGGCAACAAATAAAAATTTTATATATGTGGACTATTGCATTCGAACTGTTTGTCATTCTCACAACCCGGACACGTCAACCTACTATACATTTATTCTAAGTGCAATAGAGTTGGTCCACAACGTCAGTGCTGTTCGATCAGAAGGCCTTGCCATTACCTAGTGCGCCGTCCTAACATGAAAATCACATTAATGGAGTAGGAATGCACTCTGTGTACAAAAGATTTAGCAAAAAATACCTAAAATTCATCCACTTAGACCTTTGCTTCTGCCTCAAAGTATGTGGTGGTTTGACATTCTCTTCCTTCTTCATGTCGTCAGAGTCCTGTTGGAATTGTGTGGACCCAATTCGCCTTCTCTTTGCCATCATGTGCAGATAGATTGAAACCGGTCGAGGGATACACCTCCACTTTTGCCGTTTGGGACTTATGCGGTTTGATAACCGCTTCTGCCCTCAACAACGGGTGTAACTGGTGTCTGTACAAAGTCCTATTCATTACCGCCTTATGCATTTAATTCTGGCTGACCTACCTGCCCCCTAGGCAAATCACCTGTTGCTCCCACGGTAAGCACCTTTTCTAACCCACATGGTATGAAAAGTTGCACCTACACCCCCTGATTGAAACACCTGTTATGACAAAAATGTAAATAAGATTTAGTACGTAATTGTCAAGACCATCATACACACAATACAGACGTCAAATTGCTTGAGCCCCCCTCTCCCCCCTCTCACACACATATATATGCAGCCCATATGACATGGCCGTCGGGGCCAATTATGGTTTTATATGAACTGTACCGAATCGGCCCATAGTTTACAGTAAATCACCTGTTGGACGAGATTGTAGAGGAACCAGTGGCCCAATAAAATGCAGCCAATACGACCTCCCTTCAAAGCTTTTTGTACACATTTATACTCTTGCAGCTGGGCCCGTTGTGACAACATCAAAGTGGAGTCCGTGTTAGGAGTCATGGTTATGGATGTTCGACAGCCATAATAATTCTAAATTATATGGTTGCAAAAGTGTATGTAATATTTGGACAAATAATAAATTCAAAAAGCTTTATCCACTGCGAAAATGAAATCTAACCATGTAGTTCACCTTGTTGGCTCGTAACGCAACCGAGGTTAGCAAATTATCTCGGGTAAAATTTGCTAACCTGACGAAATAGAGTGATTTAGTAATATGCTATTAACGCAGAAAACTATATACCATGGCTATTATTTCAAATCTCCCATCTTCTGACCGCGGTTGGAAATTAGTCTACGTAACCTAAATGACAGTGAACACAATAGTTCAAAATATCCACTTCATATGAAAGCAGAATAAGCCATTCAAGTTGTACTATAAATGTTGGCGAGAACATATAAATCCATCAATTACAAGGATAATTGCAACTGAAGAAGATAATTTAAATATCATCGTAATCCATTAATCCAGTCAATGGGGCCATTTGAATGGATTGCACCAGGGGGTGAACGTATACGTCATTCACTTTAGCGCGCGTAACACGAACATGTACAGTCGTCCATGACCATGTGTCGTGATGAGGTGAATTGTTATATGTGATTGTTGTAGCTACAGTGTACATTACATGCACCATATCGGGTCACGCTAACCCTAGGAACCCCGTAATGTCATAATGAAATACCCGACATACAGACGCCATAAGGTAGATTTATTGCTGACATGGATATAAATATCGTGAACTAATATATAGAAATAGATGAGAACAGATATTGACCCTGACAACACCGTGTTCATGTCATGTCACCCACTACAGGTTACAGGACGTGGTGGGGAGGGAAATGGCTGAAGAAATATATCGTGGGTGGGCCAGCATAGTGTGCAACGTGCATCATGAGTTCACTTACAGCGGCAAATAGGCCCCACAGTAGTGAAAATTTATTTCACGCAAGTAAACGGGTAGAAGCCATTTTAGCGAGTATGGATAGTGCATATTGGGAAACTATAAGTTTGGATGTGATTAGTCGGTAGGGGGAGCAGTGGAGAATAAAAGAATCCAGACAGGTGTATTCAGAGATGTGAGAGGAAACGGGTCACTGCCGAGTCATAAAGTATATAACTACTTTACTGACATAGGTATAGAGGTAATTATGATCGCCATATGGCCATACAACTCACTCAAATCTACCACTGGCTCTATTACGATGTAGCCAACAGAACAATAATATTTCTTTATCAATATAAATCTACAGTCTGTACATTTTGTCCCCAAGGAAGCCAGGTTTTGCAAGAGAAAAAGAGGGACACTCCATCGTGAAGCGAAGTTCAATTCGCGGGGTCATGGTGGTTTTATTAATTGTGTAGTGTATAAAATTTTATACGGTTTTCATAGTGTGGGATTTATCTGAACTTCACCATTTTTTACTTGCCTAATTCTATGTTCAGGGGAAATGGTATGTTGTCTTCGAGGGCATTGAACCCAGAATATATGGCAGCTGGGAGGAAGCCAGGAAGCAAGTTGATCGCTACTCTAATGCTAGGCACAAGGCATACAAAAATAAACACGAAGCTGAGCTCGCATATGCTAAGCATCGCCAGTTCAAAACAACCCGTGGCCAAGGCAGTGGTTCTTCCATAAATGAAGCAGAGCCATGTACACGTAGTATCCACCGCTGTAGTTCGGGAGCAGGTGCGTTTAGATGTAGCGGTCAGAGCATGTAAAATTTATTAAACTATGAGGTAATATGTTATGATGGAGGCAGTCATGGATGATCACAGTTACATGAATATCATGTGCAGGTTTACGCAGTGCTGACAGAGGGAAGATAGCAGACGTAGTTGCAAGTGAAAACGAGGCAGGGGCTTCTTCAGACAATTTCGAAGGAAGAAAACAGACACATCTGACGAGTGGTGCACACCTTCCAGAAACAGACGAGTGTTGTGGTGCACGCATAGGAAGAAATATGGTGCTGGAGGAGAGACTGTTGAAGTTTGAAGGAGATGTGAAAGCAGAGTATAATCGACATGAAGCAAACGTGAAACAACTGTACGAAGCTATGTGCGAGAATATAAGGCAACTGTGTTCATCGGAATCAAAGAAATGATTCCTTTGCTGGGACTCTGAAGTGATGAAACTGTAGTGAAGGCGTGGCCAGGGATATGACTAACGTGTAAGTTATTTTGTCGAACCAGGCGTGGAAGCCGTGGTTAATAAACTGTACAATCATCAGAGGCTTGGATGCAGTAGCAATGTTTTCGCAGTTTTTGAAAATGTTACGATGAGCTGCCTTCAGCTACTGTAAGACTCCATAAGAGTTTAGTCAATTCCGTTTTCAACTAGATAATAGTATGTTGCTTGGAATATAATCGTCCCTACAGTATGAATTTTGGTCGCCATTAAAAGTGTAATACACATGCATTTATCCGCCTAAGCACATAGCTACACATTGTGCAAAAGAGCAGTTAGTGGGACAAAATTCGTAAGTCAATCTGGTCAATCAGTCAAAATCATACACCGTGGTAGATCCACAAATTACGATCGTAGCTATACACGAAATTTAGCTAGACAGAAGACATGGACAAAACAGATGGAGATACAGCGGCGACAAACCAATGCTGCAAATTTTATATTTTTTCTCCAATATTATATTTACAGAATATAATATCACGAGTCATTAAGTGCATTTGAATGTCAAACATTGCTAATGGAACTCTATATATATGAACAAAAGTTGTAAACTTTATTAACAGTTAAATGTTTTAATTTTAAAAAAAACTGATTGACACAGAAACAATTGGCAACTGTGAAATGTTAAAGTAACCAATTAATTAATTCAAATATCTGGTGGAGAATAAATTATAAGGTTGATTTAGTCTAATTTAGTAGTGTATATAATGTTCTATCTGAAATGCATGGGAGATGATTATATTGTCTTTCAACAGTTAAATGAAAACGAACACGAAAAAAAAATTTTTGAAACAGGGAAAAAAAAGGTCGTAACAGAAAAGTGCTAGAAGGTGAGTTATTTGTTTGATAAAATAACTCTGCAATATTTTTCCCAGCATGCAGGGGAATAAAATATATATATTTTAGGGTTATTATTACAGGGATAAATTTGTCATAACAAACAATAATAAGCATCGTTAACAATTTCGGGTACAACAACGTAATCAAGTAAACTTATGTAATTTTTTAAGTGGTTTGATCAGAGGATGGTCTTAATTTATGGTAAATCCAAAAAATCTGTGGGCCTTAGTTGTATTCGAACGAGCCAAGAAAATAAACGGTAAATTATCTTCCCCGATAGTAAAATTGTTGGTTACACAAGCAATTGTACCTGGCTAAGTCTGATGCGGACCTTGTCATAGTGACAAATAACCACAGTCGTTATAGTTAAGAGAAGTGAAGAAGTGAGTGACATTTGGGACAGTGTTAGATAAATTGATAAAATTAAACTATGCTGGAGAAACAAACGAAATTGAGTGACAGTATAATTACGAGCCACATAATCAATTATCAAACTATAATCTTTAAGAAATAAATCGTATCGAAATTTATGTCACATACTTATGTACGTAGAAATTACTACAGTGTTGGTGAAAATCTACTGTATAGGACGGGTAAATATATTAGTGCAAAAAAAATTAGATAGTGGTCGAAGATGCATTTACAAGGTTACTTAAACATCAAATGTGTTATTATAATTTACAAAAGTACAGCTAATGGGTTTTAAAAGAAAGGATACATTTTATTTGTCCATTTACTCCACACTGTAAAAGTAGTTGGAAATATAACAATGTTGGTCTTATAAATTATTTGTACAAGGCGTGTCATATGGTAATTAAAGTAATAAATATATAAAATCTACTCATTTAATAAAAAATAATGATATGAGAATAAATTAGTAATATCATATTAGTTTGTATACATGATTTTGTGTACAAAGTTTATAACAATAGTATGGTCTTTTGTAATTTTATTTCTAATTTATGATATTTTTTCACTTCTTGATTAATTAGGATGTTTCTTATATTATTATTCTTGACCTTTTTAGTTTATATTTTTTTATTTTCTTTTTATTTTTTGGCATGTGAATTAGTTTTTTATTACATAAAAATATACTATTTATTATTATATTATTGTTGGATAAGACAAATTGGTTTATTTTTTATTTGTGTTTTATGAAAGAGTCAGGTAGGAATTAAAATAAAAAAAGAAGCGGAAAACAAAAAAATTGGTTGACTGGAGCATATAAGCAATGCAAACCTAGAGAGTACAATTTGGATCGAAGCACGCAAACTGATATGACACGACATATAAATTACGAGTTTAGATTTGTCATAATCTTGTTCGTGTCGAAATTTTTAATCTGTTTAATAATCATGTCGTGTTCGTGTTCAGCGTCTTCAATCTGTGAACACGATTGTGATATGAATCTATTTATAACATGCATATATAATAAACACGATTGACATAGAATGCAGACTTAGCCATAGGCAGGGCAGAAACGGAGCTACAATAATAATGTAGTGAAGAATGCAGTGATATTGTACACTACCACGCAAAACAAGATGTAAATTCAACAACTTAGAAAAGAACTAGACAGATAGACACTTTCTTAAAAGGTCCGAGTGTCGTTGGTCAAATACTGTGCCACCGAATTTCTAAATCCAATCCAAAGTAAATTGTGTTCACAGATTATGTTAATCATGTTAAAATTTCAGGGCACGTGATAGTTATTATTACAAAAAAGGGAATCATAACGGGAAAAAATATGCGTTATTAAGATACATTTTTTTGAGATACACTGCAATGGAGTAGAATAAATTAAGAAGAATGACAATAAATTCTTAATTGTTATGACATTAATAAAGTCAATAAGACATAGATTTCTGGTTTACTATATTTAATTAAAGGAGGACTACAAATAATTAGGTGCGTCGAAAATAGAATGACATGTTCTATAGAAGGAAAAAGACGGGATCGGCTTGTACAATCAGGCAATGTCCATGGAAGCTCATAGAGAGAATGTTACAACTTATGGGCCCCTGAACATAAATCAGAAGAACTAGTACATGCAGGCCTGGGATTGATAATTTAAGCAAATGTGAGGCCCAAGCTTGGACAAGGGGCGAACCGGTTTACAAATGAAGCCGACAGAGTTTAATGAAAAGCTGACTTAATGGATCATCAGCAGAAGGCTATTAAGGGAAAGATAATGGCGGGTAAAATCGCGAATAATTGGCAAAATGGCGGGACATGTAAATGGGATAATTTGACAGGATTGCCAAACTAGCTACCAGTGCCGACTTCATAACAGTTCGCACACCGAAAAGCTCACAACAATTCCTTGTGTAACAACAAACATCGTTGTTGGACATAGCTAAAGTCAGGAAGCACATGCTGCTTTCCATTGGTGGAAGCAACGATTTATTAGCTCTGCAGATGATGGTGCAATGTGTGGCCAAAATGTTAAAGGAATAACCATGTCGAGCTGCACCCGAACGAGAATTTGAGCGCCGGGTGGATAGCTGCCTCTGGGATTAGTGGATTCCAACATGGTCATCGTCACACAAATGCAAGCGCGGGTAGGTACATTTAACATTTCCTTTTTAACGGTGGAATAGGTGTAAGATTGATGGAGGCATTATTTTTTTGAATTTCTTATATGCACACTGGCCAAGTAGACGGAAGCCTCTGGAGGTGTAGTAAGGGATGTAAAATTGTACAATGTATGTTGTTAAAGGAACGCAAAATATGAAGGCCGAGAAGGATGAAATGGAGGAATCCGTATGGGGAGGGTCGTGTAGCCGAGGGGAGAACAGGCGGACTGACAGGGGTGGCCACTTTATTGACCGATGCCGTAAAACTACAAAGGAGTATGTACACAGTAAGGTCAAGACGGAAGTATTAGAGCATGAAAATGAATGCATGATTAAGGTTAAATACGAAAGTGAAGATGTCAAAAGTAGAGAGAAAGGAGGTTCAAAGATACTCGAAGATGGGACACTGCAAGTAACTAAGTTCTCTACCTTGGAGGTAGCAGAGGACTTCTATATGAATCATGCGAGGAAAAGGGGGTTCAGTGTTAGGAAAGACGTGCTCCGTAAAGATAGTAATGGTATCTGTATTGCACGACGGTGGGTGTGTGAAAAAGAGGGATTCAGGCGGGAGAAGTGGATGCACAGGCCAGGGCAAGTGCGCCACCCTAGAGGATTGACACGTGTGGGCTGCAAGGCTGCATTCCGTGTGAAGCTGAACAAGAGAAGCGGGGAATGGGAAGTCAAAGAATTCAATGACATTCACGCTCACTATTTGGCATCTGCAACGGAGGTGCATTTCCTTCCTTCAAATCGAAACGTGGAATTGAAAGATGTTGAATTTGCTAAGGGATTGAGGGAAATTAGGGTTAACACTTCAAAAGCAATGGAGTACATGTCTAATGGATATGGGAATGTGGGGTTTACGAAAAAAGATCTCCAAAATAAGATGGATGCAGAGCTTCGTCCGCCGAATGATAGCAGTGATGCTCAAAGGCTACTGGTCTACATTAAGGCTACAACAGATGTTGATCCAGGAGTGTATTTTGATTACAAGGTTGATACGAAGAATAGGATGGGAGATTGGTTTTGGTGTGATAGTGGAGCGCGCACAGATTATCAAGTGTTTGGTGATGCCTTGGGTTTTGATGCAACCTATAAAACCAATAAGTACAGGAGACCATTGGTGCTATTCATTGGAATTAACCACCATAGGAAAACTACATTGTTCGGAGTGGGAATGCTTTCAGACGAGACAGTGGAGACGTATACGTGGCTTCTTACCATGTTCATTAAGGCAATGGATAACAGGCATCCACAATCTGTTATCACGGATGGGGATAGGTCAATGAGGAATGCTATTCGGACAGTGCTACCTAGTGCAGTACACCGCCTTTGTTGTTGGCATCTACATAACAATGCAAAGTACAACACTAGGGATTTGGGTTTTGTAGGAAAGCTGGCAAAGGTAATGGGCGAAAACATGACTGTTGCTGAGTTCGAAAATAGATGGAGTGGAATAATGGAAGACCATGGACTACGGAACAATGAGTGGGTGAAGAAGTTGCATGATGATAGGAGACTATGGGCTGAAGCATACTTGAGAGGCAACTTTTTTGGGGCGATGCGCAGTACGCAAAGGTGCGAGACGACTAATGCCTTCATAAAGCGCTATGTCAGTGGGAAGCTATCAATGTTGGAGGTGTGTTGCCAGTTGAAGAGGGCATTACGGAGGATGAGGAATAATGAGGCAAAGGACGATTTTCATAGTCAATATAGTGAACCAGTCTTGGAGACACATCTAGTAAGGTATGAAGACCAAGCACGAAAAGTTTTCACAAAGGCAGTGTTCTGCTTGGTTAGGGAACAAATAGCTGGAGAGGCACTGCTCATTGTTAGTGACAGAATGTCAAATCTAGAGGGTGTGGTGTATGAGATAACTCAATTTGAAGACCGAAAGAAGAAGTGGAGGGTGGTATACCAGCAAATAAATAGCAAAATGGATTGCTCGTGCAAATTGATCGAGAGCACCAGTATTCTGTGTAGTCATATATTTTGTGTAATGAAGGTTGAACATGTGCAAGAGATTCTGCATTCCATGATATTGCCTCGGTGGACAAAGACGGCAAAGTTGAGAAGCATTTGGCCTAGTAGAAACATAGATCAGCCATGGGAACAAAGGAAAATGGCAAGGGTTGGAGCAATGGCAGCTGCGTGTAAGAAAATGTGGGATTTTGCATCTGAGACTGATGATGGATATAACGAAGCAATGGAGTGTATATTTAGAATGACAATGCGGGCACAACATCTGATTGGAGGGCTACCAAAATCTGATGCCCAAGCAAAAGGTGTTGTACGCATCAGACAAATAGTGAAGGACCCTCCCCTTGTAAAAGGAAATGGCAATTCGAGAACTACTATAGAAGGTAAAGGCAGTCAGCGCCGCAAGTATGGACATTGTAGGAAGCCTGGCCATACGAAAACAACATGTAGACAAAGAGATGTATTTGGGAGAAAGGGAACAAACAGTAGAAGGGGGAGAAATTACGAACGTATTACAGAAGAAGACATTAGGGGACAAGGCACTGAATATGAGCTAAGAAGACCTATGATGCAGGAACCAAGTTGGTTGCAGAACATGCCCTCATTTTCATCATATGTGCCTGGAAATGACGGGACAACATATTTTCAGCAAAATCAGCAAGTGCAGATCCATGACTTTATGAATAGGTACAAACTGCATAACAATATGAGCCAAGTTTTCATTTATTGTAGTCCAATGTAAACTGATTGCTGAGATGAAATGATGAAACGAAATGGTTATACAAGAACTTTAAATGAGATGTTTCAATTAAAATGCGTATGTTGCTGTTACATACAGTTTGCAAACATTGTAAATTATTTTCTACAGCTCTACAATGTAATTGTGAAAGCTAAGAACCTAATTAGTTGATATGTGCTGCTTGACAGGTAGGATATGTGGCTTCAAATCTCATATGGCCATGAAGGCTGCAGTGCTGCGTTTGGGATGAATATTGCAGGTACTAGTAATTTGCTATGAGGCGTTCCTGCTTGATGATAATGTTTGCTAAAAGCTTCATACAATTCGATTTTTATAATGGGACTTCGCATGATCACCATAGAGGCAACATCGAAAAAATAGAAAACTATATTAATTTACAAACGTATGCGATATTTGCATGGTTTAGTATTTCATTATGATTCATTGTAGCAGTAGAATATTTGGTCCTCTAACATTACTAGAATAGGCTATTTACATGAGGAAGACTGCAAATGTTATTTCATTATCAATCCTAGGGATTTTTTATTTTGCATGTTCTCATTTTGTACAATATTATGGATGGTATTCTGTGAACATTTGTAACACCTTCTTCATTAATTGTTTTATTTGGTCATGCAGGTAACAGTCAACGTAAAGGCTGTGTTGTTGTGCATTTTTTGATACCTTTCTGGTACTAAGATCTGCCATCTCCTTCATTACTCATTTTTGTCACATATAGGAGTAATAGATGGTGAATTCTGCTGTCCGAAACAATGATTGGTAATCCATGTAATATGAATTTTGAATTTCAGCGAAAATTTTTAACCGTAATGGCATCTCATTTTTTGAACAGTGTCGTGTTAAGTTCCATATTCTGGATTTGATGATTAATTTTTGGCTTAATTTTGGTATCTCCCTAGTTAAGCAACATTATAATAGAGATGGCCTCTTTTTGGTGAGGAAAAGGATGATTATTGACACTTCTATATTCGTATTGCTATGTTCAATATGTAAACTTGGATTGATTGCCCATTTACTATATTTTATTAATCTTGCAACACTTGTACAGATTTTTTTTGCTTTTAGTGCTACCTAAAACGGCACTTTTGTGAACAATCTCAGTCATGTATGTGTTGTTTACAAAATATATTTCTTGTCTTGCAGCAGTTGTCCTAACATCGCTTTTTAGGTAGGAAGTTGAGGTCATTGTTGAATTTTTAATGGAGAGGAGTGTGGACCTTGAATCAATTTCCAGGGAAAACGAATTGTTGCCTTACTGGTTTTTAATCGCCGTGCCTCTCATGCCTATGTTATTTCTTTCAGCTACGAAATTTGCAAATATATTATGTGCATGCTCCAGCATGATGAACTACTGGGCTATGGCTTTGTGGCATGAGTTAACTCTTTAATAGTTGTTTCAATTGTTTTGCTTTCATTAGTAAATGCACAAGTAATTAAGTGATTATTTCACTCAATTACTGGAAATAGATCTGGCAGCAATGGTAAACATTGTAAGATCATGCATTGAATAGACAGGGCAAATAATTATTGCCCCTTACAGTCATGGTTTATGAACACAAGCAAGAAATTTATGCTTATGTAAGCTACATCATGACATAAAATCTTTGATATCAATGAATTTGTTTCATTTAAAGAAAGTGGATTGCTTATCATTTATAGAAGTTATTCCAATTTGCTTACCTGCTTCAACTCCACTATGTTAAAAAGCAGTTAATCAATTTTTTCTAGGCTGAATTTCACAATTCCAGTATTGGACATCAAAGTTGATTTGAAGATGAAGACAATGGCAATTCATCGCAATAACTTTCAATACTTGCAACATCACTGTTCAATTCTAAATTTGAAGCCGACACTGTCAATAAGTCAGGAGAAATTATATGCCTAAAGATGTCTAAACATTCAGCTTTAGCACATCATGCAGAAGGCCACTCTTTTCAGGTTCAATGACCCTAATGTTGCATTGTATTCGCATCAATTGAACTATTTACTCGATCAACCCAGTCAATAGTTCAAATGAGGATCACTACTTCATCTAGATGCATTAATTTGGAGCCTGCCCTCTCAGAAAAAGAAAAATACAACACCATAATTGGGTGCTAGGGAAATATCTAAAAATAAAACATTTTCTTTATAAAACAAAGACACGTGGTAACAATATAATGGAAAACATACTCCTGCAAACATCTATTTAAGGCCAGCAACTGCATTACAATATTTTGTTAAAATACAAATGACATATTCCCTACTTCTATTTCTGGCAAAAGCATTGATATAGCATTTCATTCTAGTGTTGAGAGCCAACAGAAATACAGAGGCCTCCAAAATTATCCCAGTCCCAGAAAATAAACCTATCAAATAATAAAACAAACAATCAACGTACAAGGCACAGTTATATGAACTAAGAATTCCTTTCTGAGTCACAGATAGCTCAAGGGCTGTAGGACATGTTCTGCTTCATTAGCATAAGCCACAGTTGCAAAGCTCATAAGTCCTACAACACCATCTGTAAGTAGTGCAAGCATTCTAAACGAGTTCATGCCATTAGATCTAAGCCTTTGCCTCACAACTTGATTGGACAGAGCTCTAATATTCTGTCGACCATATTATAGAAAGAATATTAGTCCCCTATCATCAATCCAGCCTCATTTTGTTTTCCACTCTATCAACACATTAAATGAAAATGCAATAGGCTATGAATCAAAAGGAATGAATAAATATCCTATTAATCATACAAAGAAAAATTAAATAAATCGGTTGAAAATAAGCAAGGTGAACTAATTTGTCAGCTTCCTTCAGCTCTCTAATCTAATTACTTGGGCAAGTAATTTGCAAGAAAATTAATTCTCGATGAGACAAAATTGATTAAGAAGGCTCTAGAACTTCTGCTTTACATTGAGATGATATGAAATCATTAAGAGACAGAGTCAAGAACAGAAGATCAGCCAGCACCAACGGCTGGAAGAGGATAGCGTAAACAGGGCAATTAGCAGTTGAATAGACAAAATAGTTTTTATCAAAGATAAAATATGACCAGAACAATGGAAAACTGGTAAATGGTGCAAAAAGTAGCGTAGCAAAGGAGAGCCATTGCATTATATGCTTAAACAAGGATTTTTCTTTCAACAAATAGAGATTTAGAATCCTCAACAAAAACTTATTAAAAGTGCAACACTTACCGTAATATAAAGAGTGCCATATTATGTTTCGAAGCCAATAATGCCCTAAAAGGAAGAAAATATAAGATGATCAATTAGGCAGATAAGATAACATTGAAAGAAATATATGAAGTTCATTGAGAGATAAAAGGACACATTGCAGAATTAATAGCAAAGTGCAAGACAAACAATTGGTCAGATAAGTTGAGTTTTCATTTTCAAACCTGAATGTCCGAAGATGTGATTGATTTTAAATATTGTGAAATTTAAAAATAATACATGCTAGATGTTGATTTAAAGCTATTGATAAATGAGTTAATTTCATAAAATAGTACATAAGCATTCATGTCAAAATCCTTATGTACATATCAAACCTGAATGTCCGAAGACTCTTAATTGAGATTCTCAACCCATGCTTCAGTTCCCTTTGCTGCACAAATAACATGAAGCCAAAACAATCAAACAAACCAAACCATTTCATACATTCAATTAAGTTAACACAAATGGCTACAATTTAGTTGGAATTTCAACATAATGCCTCATTATTTTTATTTAATTCCACATCAATTAAAAAATGTATATTTTAATAATTGTATCCCAACAAGTCCATCAAATGCCAGATGATGAAGTGGATGTTCCACATAAAACCCAACCCATTTTCTAAGGTTTAGAGTAAAAGAATATATCGTGTGGAATTGTTGAAAAGGACTAGGGAAATGTCTCTTACTTGCCCATTGTATATGACAACTTGCACTCCTTTTGAAAGCAGCTCATCAACCTATAAGAGAAAACAACGATAAGAAGATAATATAGCAGTGTGAAGATTAAAATCAACTTGTACATGTTTGGCTACAAGGAATAAATCCTCATCACTACTTTAATGAAAGATAGTTAACAAACCGCTATGACTCCTACTTGAACTCTATCACCAACTTTAAAGGTGGCCTACGACTCAAGACAAGTACAACAAACAAAAAGACATGCCCAAATTATTGACCATAGCACATAATCAATCAGGAAATTAAAGAGACGGTTCTCTGTCTTTTTCAATTCCAAAAATCGACCTAAAATAGTTAATTATTTTAATATTGATAGAATCTTCACAATGAAGATTGAAGCATACATTGTAATATTCTAACATGCCCAAAACATCAACTAATATAAGTTGTGGTTTACCTCATTTATTCTTGGTCTCATAAAATCTCCTTCAAGCACAGAGAATACATTATCTGACTATCCTCCCCATCTGAAAAAATAGTAATTATACTTCAATAACAAATTAAATATAACGTATCTACTTATTTTGAAACGAAGAGGAAGACTTACGCCACATTCTTGGGGAAATCTAAAGCTTCTCTTTTAAATTGCTATGTTCATCAAGCTATCGAGATCACCATCACCTCCGACAGTAGCAGATTTCAAGTATTTAAGGTATCTTTAGTACCTTTTCATTGCAATTGCTTGTGTTAGCTTAGCAACCAATACCGATACTGGGGTCCACACCCGAATCTAGTAGGAAATTGTAAAAATCCCGCATTACCCTATACCAGAGCAAGTCAGTAAACTATACAATTGTGCTATCATAGATAACTAAAATGTCTACTACCAAATAAAGAGGGAACAAAATAATAACAATCCAATTATATGTTCATACAATAATAACATAATAACTAAAATGTCTACTACCAAGTAAAGAGGGAACAAGTCAGCATAGTGATCGTCTTCAAGTTGTTGCTTAATTTTTACAGCTACACTCTTTTCAGATAGTTGAAGATTTAGATTCTGTGACAATAACTCACCAATAACTGTATCGTGTTCCAACTGTTGGACTGTATCCTCTAATAACTCACTGAAGCAAAAAATTAAGAACTTCCACAGAATTTGTCTCGCTGTCAACAAAGCTCTTGCCCCTTACCTGCTTAAAACTATGGGTTCGCAAGTGATCTGTTGCCACAGCCTCAAACCCATGCCCAGCTTGCGTCTAATGCCCTATTGGAGCATACGATTAGCACCTTACAAACCTAGAGCCTACAAAACCCACTGCCTCAAAACCCGTCCCCTGTCAACAAAGCTCTTGCCCCTTACCTGCTTAAAACTATGGGTTCGCAACTGATCTGTTGCCACAGCCTCAAACCCATGCCCAGCTTGCGTCTAATGCCCCATTGGAGAATACGATTAGCACCTTACAAACCCAGAACCTACAAAACCCACTGCCTCATAACCCACTGCCTCAAAACCCGTCGCCTGTCAACAAAGCTCTTGTCCCTTACCTGCTTAAAACTACGGGTTCGCAATTGATCTGTTGCCACAGCCTCAAACCCATGCCCAGCTTGCGTCTAATGCCTCATTGGAGAATACGATTAGCACCTTACAAACCCAAAGCCTGCAAAACCCACTACCTCAAAACCCGTTGCCTAAAAACCCACTGCTAGCACATGGCACGATAGTAGGATAACCCACTGCCTCAAAACCCGTCGCCTCAAAACCCACTGCTAGCACATGGCACGATAGAGGATAAATATGTTGCAAGGGCGTGCTCTCAAAGATCAAAGTTTATAACTAATGAAGGAACAAGTTCAAAATCAGAAATGCACTTTTTACTCTACCGGAGCAATGGGTTACCAGTAAAAATGGCTTAAGATATCTTTGTCAACCAGAGCCGTTGGATTACGCATTTAACTTAACTCCGCGATCTAACGGCCCATAAATCTGCTGTATGTATACTTCTACTGGACTGTAGTCCGACTCATGCCCTCATAATTTCGAGACCAGACCCATTCACGTCCTATGTATATTTTGTACCTTTCAAGCTTATCTGAAAAACAAGCCCCTTAGTAGGATTCTGGCATCTTTTATACGAATCTCTAAATTGGTTAGATGAGACAAATGCTTCAACTCATGGAGGGTAGCTAGCATTTATCCTTTCAGTGTTGGGTCCTTCACTGTCCCACTTTATGAAGGTATTTCCCATATGTAGATCTTCCAGCTGGGATAAGCTAGAGATAACATTAGCTAGAATAAAATTTGGAAACAATTGCTTAAATTTGACAACTTGAGACAATTCAACAGACCTATTTCTGTGGGCAACAGCTCAATATCAGAACCATCAAAGCTAAGAATTTCTCGTTTTCATAGTTCTCCAACAACATTTATGTCTTCGAGTATACATTGATCTAGACACAATGTTTGAAGGTTCATTAGTAGTTGAATTGATGACGATAGTTGCAATAGCTGTATTCTAGTAAAACTAAATTCTAAAACACATTTAGTTCTGTCATCTCTATGAAAAAGTGCTCAGGGATTTTAACAAAAGAATTCTTGTTCCTCAAATTGAAAAATTTAAGTTGTGGATATACCAATCCTTCTGGAAGCTCACTAATACTGCAATCAACTAGGAGAAATACTTATGTACAACCACCTCACTTTGCTTAGTTGGTGCGCCCAACAAATCATGAATTAATTAAAATTATTTTAAATTAATTTGAAGAAATATATGGTATGGATATAAAGTCAAGAAGATTACCGTGTAACTTGATGTATGTACATTTATCATATATGCTTCTTAGAAATTTGGTTGTTCCTTTGCTATTCGTTTGGGCAAAATTTATTACATAGGTTTGTTAGACCTTAACGATCAGACTCGATAAACTAATCAAATTGCAAATAATCATACAATTAGAACTAATGTGTAAACTCTAACTTTCTTTTATTATAAATAAATAAATATGAAATTCATCCCAAGTTTTAACAATTTGTTAAATGTCAGGGCGGGCCAACCTAAGTTACAATAATTTTAGTTAATGAAGATATAATATTTAACTCAAAATATGAGCACAAAGTCAATATTTCTTTGCTTGTGCATAAATAATAATGTCAACTATCAGAAGTTCAGGCAAAATTCATGACAGGGGTTAGTCACCAAGTATAAATCTAAATTACATGTAAAACCACCTAATGTTATTATTATCTAATCCCAGAGTTTTCTTGTACACTTGTAACAACTCCTAGTCTCATAACCCCTATATATTTCATATTAAATCATAACATCAAAAGATATATATTCAATATAAATAATGGCTGGCCATAGCCCTGTCTCTACGTTTCGTATTTACGTGCTCATTGAATTAATTAACCGTATCTAGTTCCATCTTGAACATTATGTTGATTAATTAATCTTTAAGAGGAGGTCAAGACAGAAAGATATAGATTAAAGAAAAGACATGTTACATCCATTGATGCAGGTGGTATTCAACTGCTCTACAATTAAAATTACACTTTCAACCCAAACTTATCCATATATATACACCTTGCGTTAGTGAGATTGATCAGAAAAATATATATATTTCATTGCCCCTAAATATCATCCAGAGTTCATGAAATCTATAATTTCATCTATAGTGAAATTCGGATTCCAAAATTGTAACTTACCTAGTCACTGTAATTAATAAGAATTGAGAAATGAAACAGTCATCATGTGAGTTAGACTGGATTAATGTGCACTTAATGTTACGTGTCATTCGGGGCCAAGCCCAAAGTCTAATACATTGAAAAATAAAAGTATCATTGAACATTTTAAGTATTTTATTTATTGAGATTTAAATTTTTTTTAATAATGTATAAAAAGGCTGCCTGCCACTTTAAATAGTTTTTAAATATATCGTGATATTTTTATAAAATTTTATAATACATTACATTTTGTTATTATATGTTCAGAATGTTTATTATCCCGGAGTCAGATAATACTATATTAAATATTCAATTTTTATTTTGTATTCTTTCTTTCAAATTATCTAGCAGACCAATTTTCAAGATTTATGGCTTCACAAACTGTTGAGGATAGTTCTAAATCGGGTCCAAGATGAACGACTGCAGGAGATTTATTAAAACCATTGAATTTAGTATATGGTAAAGTAGTTACAGGGTGGGGAACTACTCTTTTGATTGGTGTTCAATGGCTCTGTTTGCAATATTCTTATCTATTATTTTGGAGATTTATAATTCTTCCATTTTATTGGACGGAATTTCACTGAAATAGATTCACAAGAACCACAAAATCTTAGCTTTTAAATACAAAAAGTGAAGCACAAAATCTTAGCTTTTAAATACAAAAAGTGAAACATATTAGGTCTCGAATTTTTATTTAGCTCATTCTTTTTTGGGGGTTTGACCATGATATATATATATATATATATATATATATATATATATATATATTGTTTCTGTATTTTCGGAATATGAGTGTGTGACTTGTTATAATTGATCCTATTGATAGTAGAGAGAATGGATCTGTCGTCTTGATAGAGATGGTTTTACTTGTCAAATATTCATTCTAGTATCTTAAATGCGGAATATGCATGAAATGGATCACGAAGTATTCGAATTGTGATTCATACTTAATATTCATACCTCAAAACTAGCTTAAGGGGTGAGGATTCTCTCTTCACTTACAAAGTGACAACTAGCCCTTTACACAATTGATGTCGGATTACCCCCATCACACACGTGCCTTGAGTCGGATAACCATCGACCTGTTTCTCCCAATTTGGCTGAGACTTGTTGGCTAGCCTTAGATACCGGTGTTGAGTGGCATTGGGTGTTCTCAACTTGAAAAGCTAGCTCAAGGGATAAGGATTTCCCTCACACTTATAAGCTGACCACCAGCCCCTTCTACAACCGGTGAGAGATTACCTCAATGATCTCCCCCATCACACATTGGCCATTGAGTCGGATAACCATTGACCTGCTTCTTCTTGATTGGGTTATATGAGACTTGTCGGCGAAGCTTAGCTTTGATATCACTTTATTGGAAAAAAATATGTCACAAATACAAATCAATAACAATAATATAGCAGAACAATCAAACCTTTTCCCTCTTCTTGTGCAATTAAATGAGCTAGCAAACCAATAAACAAAGGAAGGAAACAAAAAGGATAGAGCAGGACTTGAAGGAATTGGAAAATGAATTACAAGGTTTTCAAGAAGTGAAAAATGAAAAATTTTCAGATTGCATTGTTTGTTCGATTAATTGCAACTTAATTTTAAATGTCAAATGGTCTGAAATAACAAAAATCTAAAACATACTATGTAAGATGCCTTTACATCATTTTATGTTAAATTTCTTTATTGGTATTATATTATGTTTTTTCATCTCGTAATTGATATTCTGACCGAGAAAACTCAAGAATAAATTAATAAATTACCTAAACTGCTACTTTTATTAGAAGTATTTACTCTTTTTACAAGTTTCTGTTGGTCCTATTTTTATATCTTAAAGTAACTTTCTAGTCGTCTTTTTCGCGGTCCTATTAGTGCACAAACGATAGCAACTAGCCAACTGTTATTGATTGATTCTTTTGCACTAAATTGTAACCATATTTCTATTTAGTGAGAATAATCAATTGTATGATTTTGTTGTATTTGCAGTGTTCGGTTAGGGGGTGTTTGTTTTTATAACTTGACATTGAATATCAGATATTTTATTTGTATAAGATAAACTATAATTTTTGGCTTTTATATATCTAATGTGAAAGTCTGGATGATTCTCCTTCCAAAAATATTTTTACAAAATTCTACTAGAAAAATAGGTTTTTACTGCAGTCATTTACGGCGGGCATTTGAAATTGCGGTAAAAGATGAAAATCTGCGGCGGGCTGCCACGCCCGAAGTAAAAGGTATTACATCAACGGCGGTTTGTAAAGAACCGCAGTAGAAGCTAATCATAAAACTAATTTTCTTCCTCATTTTCTCTATCCCTATCGTGTTCTGCTCCTAGCTCTCTCCTCTCCATCTCTAATTTCCCAATCTCTCTATCTCTGTCTCTACATCCCTAATTTCCCAATCTCTCTCCAGCTCTCTCCATCTCTGTCTCTACATCCCTAATTTGCCAATCTCTGTCTAGCTCTCTCCATCTCGTCTTCTCAAGCCCTTCTATCTCTAAATCCCTAATTTCCCAATCTCGTCTCCATCTCTCTCTTCCATTCAATCTGTAGCCAAGCTGGAGAAGCTGTGCGCAGAGGTTCAGCAGCATTTCTAGCTCTTTTCAGCAGCGATATCAGTAGCATCTATTCAAGTAAAGGTTTTTTTTTTTTCATTTGTTTATTCCATTTCCCCATACACCTAAAGCCCCAAAATCACTTTCCTTTCCACAAATCAGCAAACCTTCAATTGCTTCCCATTCGGCTCACCACCTTCAGAGGCGTTAACAGCGCTGGAATCCTAAAAGAGCAAAAATGGTGTGCATAAAAAAGGCCACAGTAGATGATCTACTGGCGATGCAAGCATGTAATCTGTTCTGTCTTCCTGAGAACTACCAGATGAAGTATTATTTCTACCATATACTGTCGTGGCCTCAACTTGTCTACGTGGCCAAAGACTACAACGGCAAAATCGTCGGATACGTGTTGGCCAAGATGGAAGAAGAAAGCAACGAGTGCCACGGCCACATCACCTCCCTCGCCGTCCTTCGTACGCATCAGAAATTGGGTTTGGCTACCAAGCTCATGAATGCTGCCCAGTCTACCATGGAACAGGTCAGCTCTTTTTAAACTAATATTTACTTATTACGCTTTGTATGTGAATGTACTGATGGCACGTTTCGGTAATGTCAATAGTAGAATTTTTCTTGATTTAGTGTTATTGTAGTTTTTAGCTATGGGTCAGTATAGTTATCGGTTAATGTTCATGATTTAATTACTATTTAATAGGTTTAGAATGAATTTTGATTTGAGTGACAAAGTACTGTTCTTGAATTGCATTTTTTGCCGCAAAATCAAATCTTGGGTAAATTTTAGATTCTCAAAGTTAGAATGGTTGCTTTTTGAATGCTTGCTAAATGTTAAAAGGATTTTGAAAGCTAAATTTAAAGATAAGGGCTATTTGGCGGATTGATTAAAAGAGTGAATGATAGAAAAGAATGTAGCAGATGCCTTATTTGGTACATTACTTATGTTTAAAATGGTGGGGCACAGGTGTTTGGAGCTGAGTATGTCTCACTGCATGTCAGGAAGAGTAATCGGCAGCATTTAATTTGTACACGGAAACTTTAGTCACTATAAAATTCATGATATGGAGGCTAAGTATTACGCTGATGGGGAGGATGCATATGATATGCGAAAACAGCTAAAGGGTAAGCAGAATCATCACCAGTGGCATCTCCTCATGTAACAATTTATGCTTCTTACACTTGTTCAATTCACACTAACAATTTACTGAAGCCATTAGTTTTCTTAATACCCTACAAGATTATTGTGGTTGTTATTATTATTATGAGTTGGGTTGGGGTGTGTGGAGAAAGCAAGTTTAACCAAGCCTAGCTCTGAGTACATGCAAAACAGGGGCAGTCAGCCGGCAGGGACAGGGTTAATTAGATCTTTGATGCGTGTGTGGATGCAGGAGGGTTTCTATGCATGTATAATTATAACTATATTGAAGTGGTGTCATCTGGTCTGTGTCTTGCAACTAGTATGAGTGGGTTGCTTTGCTGGGTCCCATTCCACATGTAGGAATAGGCGGAATGATTGTGATGTTCTCCTATTTCTTTTGTTGATTTAATTTCAGGTAAGGCTGCTATTATTACTGATGAGTTGGTTGTACTGAAATCACAATAGCTTTTTAAATATAATTATTTTATTTATCATCTTTTTGGGGGTATTGATGGATTATGTGCAATGATTGTGATGTTCTCTTATTTCTTTTGTTGATTTAATTTCAGGTAAGGCTGCTATTATTGAGATTGAAACCAAAAGTTATGATACAAAGTCTGGTGAACTACTATGCATGAATAGGTAAGTTTTTCTAAAACTACCTGATCTATTCCTGTCATGCTACTGACTAAGCTGAGATGTTATTATGCAGGATGACTGCCTTTCTGCGGGGTGCTGGTGGCTTCTCAGAATCGTCTCACCCTTTTTCCTACTCAAACTATCCAACCAACCAGGCTGCTGCTGTGAAAATCCCAACAAGTCAACCTTTTGCGGTATTTGAGGATTGTACCCAACCATCTCAGGCATGCAGCATTCATTTCATAATTTCTGGAATTAAAATTATGTGATCAATGGTTACTTTTTTTTTTGTTCATGTGCTATAAATCTTATCAGGTGTAAGTGTACTTTGGAAGTGTGAGGTAGGAATGAAGCTGTCTCCCTTATTTTGACTTTTTAAAATACTAGTAATGAGAGGATATAATATTATAGTTCATGTCCCCTTCAGTATAAGTAGGCCTAAATTATGAAACTCTTATATTTTGTTAGTTTTATTTACATTATATCCCACTGACACATTGAAAGCAGATTTTGTCTCTCTCTTGCTAACAGAGTTTCTTATGTTTATGGGCTCTTCAGATCCAATGCTTTACCTAGTTTGGTCGATGATTATCAATCTTTTTGACTATGTTCTTATTGCATCTTCCTCATAGTATGTTATAGATCGTTCACAGATGATAATAGTTATTCTGATAGTATTCAAAC
Organism: Boswellia sacra; assembly: GCA_013180625.2. Lineage (NCBI taxonomy): Eukaryota > Viridiplantae > Streptophyta > Magnoliopsida > Sapindales > Burseraceae > Boswellia > Boswellia sacra. Next base: position 156,995 of record SNVD02004448.1, on the reverse strand, counting down.
ACTTAATGGTGATTGAAACTTCTAAACCTTTGATAGTTGCTGTTAACTTGTACTAAACGCTGATATCTTTGTTCTCTTCTTTTAACATGTAAAAAAGAAAAAGATGAATGCACCGTCGGCCAAGCTCAACAAAAATTAGAAGTTTTAACTATCCTCATGAAACACCTTTTTTAAAATTTATTGGTATTTCAATGAACAAAACGCGTGTAGGGCAGTATCTAGTCGGATGTTTGTGGTTTAGAAGTTTTAAAGTTTTAACTTCGTTTCCTGTTGTTGAAGCCATTACATCCTTCATCTCATATTTTCGTGATACTGAATGGATTTCTATGTGCACTCAAATTCGAAATCATGTTGCTTGAACATTTTATTCTTTTTTTTTTTCTCTTGTACTTAATGTCATGAATTACTGGATATTTTTATGATACTTATACAAGGTGATGAAGATAGTTATTATTTATTTATTTATCTTATTCATATTGGCATGCAAGCTTAGATTGCATTTTGCATTGTGATTAATGAACGAGCTTTTGTTTTCTTTTAACTATATATTTTGACTTGGTCTGCAGCTCCAAGAGGATTGGAGAAATCGAAGAACAGAATTTAGTAGAGTGCCTCAACAAGATGTCTGCCTTCCTATTTGACTGCAAAATTTAGTACGGAAAAGTCTGCATGAGTGGGAAGGAGGAGAGTTGTTGATGGAAATCGCGACCAGCTGTCATGCATGGCAGTATAGTAGTTCATAGTTGAGATCTTATCTTTTTACTTCACCTCTGCTTTCTTTGCATGAAGAAAGTTCCTATCTTATATCCTATGTTTGCCATAAAGTCTGTGATTATGATGATTGTTGTAAAATCTTGTCAAGATATTAAGTGAATTTGTAGTGGTGGAGCTTATATATCTCTATAGGAACCCGAATTGTTCTAAGAAAGTATTGTATTTGATGTGTGTTTTGACTACTCTTGACTCGGGATGTCGGATTATGCTACTATTAATTTCTTCAATTGAGTTTCAATTCTTTATTCTGCGTCTAAGAAGAAATGGACAAGTGTATAATTAATTACTATTTGTTGCCCTTGGGCACTTTTGACTTACTGAATTTGATATGAATTCTCAATTTCGTCCCACTAAAACTGCATGTAGACTTTTTACGGCGGGCCATCAGCCCGCAGTAAATAGTTTTACGTCAGCTTTTTACGGCAGGCATCAACCCGCGGTAAAAAATGCACTAGCTTTTTACGGCGGGTCAAATGCCCGTGGTAAATAATTCTGCGCAAGACCACGAATTTCTACGGCGGGCTAATCGCCCACGGTAAAAGGCCTTTTACCGCGGGCCAAAACCGCGGTAAAAAGTGAAATAAGTGTTTACGGCGCCATTTTATACGGCGGGCTAAAACCGCCGTGTGTCCGCCGTAAAAGGTTTTTTAATTCGATTTCAGCCCGTGGTAAAAAGCCTATTTTCTTGTATCTATGTCCTATTATGGCTTTTTTCTATGATTTATATATTTGTCAAATCGAATAGTAGAGAGATTAAAGATTATAGAGTTTATATGCTTATTATTTTATGTTCATGAAAATGGTATATTTTTACTAAAACTATTATTCTTTAACAAAATTTAATAATTTCATCAATATAAAAATCTCAAAATGATTTAAATAACGGAATATTGTAATTATTACTTTTCTACATATTTTTGTGTACATATCATCGAATGATTAAACTATCAAAGAATTCATTTTATGATATGACCAATTGAGTTACAACTTTTCTTAGCATTAAAACTATGATTAATATATTTCATAAACATTTATGAGTATATATATGTGTGTGTGAAAATATTGATTTTAAATATTAAAAAAAAAAGGTTATTCAGACTTTTGCATTCAAAAACATTCAATCTTCAAAGAAAATTTGACCTTGCTATTGAATTTTATTAATTTTTAAATATATATATATATTTGTTAAACTAATAGATTAAAGCATACACCAAAAGGTGAGGCTATGACAATAATTTAATTTCTATTTGATTTGATCCTCGAATTTTCACAAATAATTTTATAGAATTAACAAAATTAAGTAGATTATACTCGAAGTTAGTTAAAAATATCGTAAAAACAAAAATGTGATTCGCTAGAAGACGAGCTTTCGAGAGATAGATTTATAGGAATATAAAAAGTGACTTGCCAAAAGAAGCTGCTTTAATTTGTATTCAGTGGCTTGGCTCTCTTTGAAACTTATCCGAACCCTCACCCACACCCAATTTGATTTTTCTCCCTCAATTTTGATGCAGCCGCCGACTAACGCTTGATAATTTTATATAAGAATCCTCACAGAAGGATTTCCCAGCAAAACGCAAAGCAACGCATGCAAAGTCCATCAATCCCCTCACTCTCAGTCTCAATGGAACGTTTAACCTCTACTTCACCACCACCACCACCACTAGGCTATACGTCAGTATCTAATAAGCCATTAGATTATCCACCGGTAAATTTTCCACCAAAAGCTTATCCAACAGTAGCTAATATACCAGTAGCTTATCCCATTACTAGCGTTTCAATTGTCAGCCCTCAGTTTTGTGCTCACAATTATCCTGTTGATCTTGCAATTGTGAGAAAGTTGACCATAACCGGTGGCAACTTTGTTGTTCAAGACATGAACGGCAACATCATTTTCAATGTAAAAGCTGCCCTGTTAGGCATTCGTGAACGCCGCGTTTTAGTTGATGCTGCTGGAAATCCCATTGTCACTCTACGAAAGAAGGTCTGACATGGAACCTTACATGTTCAACTATGTAAAGCTTATGCCAAGTTACTGATTTTCAACTCATTACTTGTTTGATTTATGCAGATAATGACAGCTCATGATAGATGGCAAGCTTTCAGGGGAGATAGTAAAGACCCCAGGAACCTAATCTTTTCTGCTAAACGATCTTCAATGTTCCAATCAAAGACCACGTTAGACGTGTTCTTAGCAAACAACACACAGGAGAACGTTTGGGACTTCAAGGTCAAAGGAAGTTGGCTGCAACAATCTTGTGTTGTCTATGCTGGAGAGTCCACCACAGTTGTTGCACAAGTAAGACTTTTCGTAAAATAAATAAATAAAGTTATTCCTTCCCTATTAATTATACAAGTGAGACACTAGTTACTCTCTGTCATCACAGTCTATCTCGTCTTTTACTGGTGAGCCCTAAACTAACTCAATTGCTTCTTTGACATGCAGATGCATAAGAAGCGCACAGTTCAAAGCATCTTGCTTGGAAAGGAGAAATTCATGGTCACAGTGTACCCTAACAAGGATTATGCTTTCATAGTAGCCCTTATTGTAATTCTTGATGCAATTAATAGGAAAAATTATAACGATTACACCGATATTGTATCGACCTTTGGGGCTTGAGTGATTGTAATCATATTGTAATTCTAATATTTGTTAAATTGAATATTAGAGAGATTAAAGATTAGTGAGTTTATATGATTATTATTTTATGTTCATGAAGACTGTACATATTTACTAAAACTATTATTCTTTAACAAAATTAAATAATTTCATCAACATAAAAATCTCAAAACATAATGATTTAAATAATGGCATAGTGTAATTATTACTTTCTCTATATGTATTTATGTATCATCAAACGATTAAACTATCGAACAATTCATTTATGATATAACCAATTAAGTTACAATTTTTCTTAGCATTGAAACTATGACTTATATATTTCATAAACATTTATAAGTGTGTATGTGTTTGAGTATATGCCATAATATTGATTTCAAATATTTTAATTTCGGGTTAAAAAAAGGGTCATCCAGATTTATGCATCCAAATACATCAATCTTCAAATAAATTTTGACCAAGCTATTGAATTTTATTTTTTTCTAAAACTACTGGATTAAAGCATGCACCAAAAGGTGAGGCTGTGACAATAATTTAATTTCTTTTTGATTCGATACTCAAATTTTCACAAATAATTGTATATAATTAACCAATTAAGTAGATTATGCTTGAATTTAGTTAAAAATATAATAAAAACGAAAATATTTTATGAAGAGGTTGAGTAGATATTTTTTTTTAAAAAAATCCTTTATAAATATCTCAATTTTTTTTAAGTTTATGAATTTTATGAATTTTTATTTATAATACTAATTTTTTAATGATTTTTTATTTATAATACTAATTTTTTAATTAAGGATTAGTTTATTCTAAAAGTATTTCAATTCTTTCAAAATGTTTCTGATAAATAAAAATTATTCTAAAATTATTCTCGAAATTTTCGGGGTCGAGGCCGGGCCGGGTAATTTCATTTCGGGCCCGGGTATATTAATTCCTTGGAATAATCCCCAGATTTTTTAATTCTGTTTTTTATTTTTAAAAAATTGTACTTATATTTGTTTTTGCGAGCTTTTACTGAAGCGATCGATGTAGCTTGGTGCTGTGGTACTCCCTGAACATTCTTACACATGTAGACTAGCTAGACGTATTTTTTTTTTCCATCCTCTATTGTCTACAATTCAAAAAATGCTGCATCTCCAAGCTCTTAACAACTCCACCTCTGTCAATGTTTAGATATCCTCTATTGTCTACAATTCACTTGCCATTTGCTTCAACCTGCAAATACAAGGCCGTTATAGTTAAATATGATGCAAATCGGCAAAAAAACAAAGCTAAAACAAGCAACTTGCCAAAACGCTTGACAAAACTCGACGTGCTGGATAGAGCTCGACATGACTCGACAAATAAGTGTCGAGTGTCGGATGATGCATCCGACACTCGATGTCTTCGAAAATAGACTGATATCGAGTATCGGTTGTGAATTCGACATGACTCTACATGTAAGTGTTGAGTGTCGGATGCATCATTCGACACTCGATGTCTTCTAAAATAGACTGATATTGAGTGTCAGTTGTGAATCTGACACGACACTTTCTGCGTAAAATGCTATTTAGTGTCAGATTCTATTATGTCGAGTGTCGGATTTCATGCTTTCGAGTGTCAGATTTCATGTTGTCAAGTGTCAGATTTCGTCGAGTGTTGGATTTTATATTGTCGAGTGTCAGATTCTATGCTGTCGAGTGTCGGATTTCATGATGTCGGGTGCCGGATTTCATGATGTCGGGTGTCGGATTCCGTCGAGTGTCGGATTTTATATTATCATAAATTAAATAAATTAAATAAAATATATTTTTATATTTATTCCAGGTCGGGGCCGGGCCGAGGAGCCTAGTCCCCGACCCCTGCCCGGCCCCAGGTGTTCCCCGAGATTCCTCTCCCTGTCCCCGGCCAATCTCCCTGGAAATCCAGGCGATTCCCCGACAATACAGGGCCGGGGATCCGGATACCCAGCCCCGCCCGGGTAATTTTGACATCCCTACGTATGGAGTCCATGGCTGCACAAGAAACCAAAATATCAAACCGTAGACTTATCTCGATTAATTAAATATGCTATATATTTCCAATTTGGACATTATATTAGTTAATCAATTATTTAATTTTCATGAAGAATTCTAAAAAAAAAATATTAATTAAAGAAAGGCATGTTGCATCTACTGATGAAAGTGATATTCAACTGCTCCACAACAAAGAATGCTACATAAATTTCATTTTCGTCAAATTTAACTTAAAATTTGAATCATTTAGAAGTCAGCAAATATTAATCAAAGAAAGGCATGTATGCTGCTTAGAAATTTGGTTGTACCTATTCAGTATTTTAAGCAATATATATATATATATATCAATTACATGGGTTGTCACCAAATATACATAATTAAATTTCTTCCTTCTTAATGTTATAATATGCGACTTAATCTTACCACTGATTGCAACATCCAACCACTATTGGGTTTTTTTTTTTTTAATTATTAGATTCTTTTACACTTATCATGACCACACTAGTCCTATTAATTCTTTATATTTAATACTAAACCATAATATCAAAAGCAATTCAATATAATGTCCAGCAGCATGCAGTTCTGTCTTGAATTCGTAACTAAGTAATTTAAACATATACTTAATGAATGGTCTACCACTAATATATTAACCTGTTCTCTAATAATTTTCTGGTGTATACCAGGCCGTTATGATTCTCTCTTTTGGCAAGGAATTTTTAGTGCAACAACATGAAATTTGGAAATTTGGGAAAAATCAGAAGTAAAGTTTAACCGTGAAGTATAAATTATTCTAAAATTAATAAAGAGCAAGAAAATTATTAATTTAGATCTGTAATCGTAATTAACTTAGTCCATGGTTTCACAAGAAACTAAATTAAGAAAAAAAAAAAACAAATTAAGGCTATTCAATATTGGTCGGCCGCTGCCTCATCTCACCATCTTGTAAGTACTACACGCTAACGGAATTAATTAATTGTAGATTGCCAACGTCAGTTACTTAGTTAATTAATTTTTAGGAAAAACTTCTAAACGAAAATCTAGATTGATGTTGAAAGTGTTATATAACTCCTCCACAATAAAGAATGCCATATATCGATTTCAACAAACTTAGTTAATTAGCTTATCATTTGCATTTTCAGTAATCGGCAATAATCTCATTTTTAACAAGTTCAATCCTTTAATTTGTCCCTAGAAATCATCAACAGAGGATAAAATTAATCTGTAATTTTCTTAGCTAATTAATTGTCACTTGATATAGTAGTCACAGAAATATCATGCTAAACAAATAAGTTTATGCGTGGTTAATTAGTTTTTGTAGTCAAATAACAATTATAAATCATTTTCGTTGCAGATTATAATTGTTAGTTGCAATCGTAGTTGCAACTCGTTAAATATATCAATTATCATTTGTTTTGCTGAAAATATATCTGAGTAATTAAGAGATGAGTTGAAGGCCAGTTTATATCAGAATCTCGGTTAAGAAATGTTTTTATCAATAACTAATTCATTAGTTTGTATAGTTTCTAGATTCAAGACTTGTAATTTAGCTAAAAAATGTGAATTGATGAATAGAGGAAAATGATATAATTTTTTGCTTAATTAGATATGTTTAAACTTCAACTTTGAGTTTTTTCTTTATAATTTGTGTAATGTTTTAATGTCTCAAATAATTTGATTAGCTGCAATTACTCTAAATAAAGAGTAGTTATTTAAGTTAATTGTACATCTAAAATTATTCCTAAATAAATATGAATAAAGAATATTACATCTATATCTCATTTACAATCAATTTATATTACAAATTAAGTTAACAAATTATTAATGGATTAATAATTGCTTGAGAAATGATCGGGTCTGGCCCGTTTCTCTAAAGAAGTTTTTATGGGATCCCTATCTACCAAAATTTTTAATATTTTGCGAACTCAGATTATTAGAAAAGCTGGTTGTAGATGAGTTCTAGGTGTAACATTACTCACTAAATATTTTTATTTTTCTATCACTTTTAGTAACTTCTATTATTGCTTGAAAGCATCGGGCCTTCGCAATATATTGTACAAAACAATTGCATTAGCCTTGTATTTATGGGCATCCCAAACCAATGTGATGTTGCCAAAGCAAGGGACACGAGACCATTAATTTGAGTGGCAATTTGTAATACGCTTGTAAGTTTTATTGCTAAGTGTGTGTGCCAGCTTCTTCACATGTGTATAAGCTATGTAGTGGCAAATCCATATTACTATAACACTTCCCCTTGAACTTCCACCACTTTAGAATAATTATATTTGACTTTACTAAGGAAAAATCCAATGAGATAAAAACCTAGTAAAACAACACAATAATATAATGAGACTTAAAGTGATGCAGTTGCCTTATTAAAAACCTTGCCAGGAAAGTCCAATGGGACAAAACATAGTCAAAGGGAAAAAGAGTACGTAGCATATATGTTCGAGATATGCTTCCCTTGAAAAATGATTCCCTAATAGGTACTTCCCTTAATAGTGGCAAAAACAAATTGTGCTCAATCTACCAGAGAATTTCCTACAAAAATTAGTGTCTGATATACCGTATTAAGATGCAATTACAATTTAAAAAAAAAAGCATGTCTACTTCTCCAGCACTCAGAAGCATTAAATGTAATCGTGTTCACTACAGATATATTTGACTCATCAATTTCATATCTCTAGGGGAAAACTCTGTCCCATAAGTCAAGCTCCGTACAAGCTACATTGCATTCACAGATTATCAAGTAAGACGAGTCAACCAAATTTTTTTTCTATCATGGTCATGTCACGTTATTGATAATGGATTACCTCTCGTTTCCACATCTCCATCAAAGAATCTTAGCCTCCTCAAGAGCTTTAGGTCCAACATTTTTGTCTCTACTAGGACGAAGTACTTTTAAGCCTCTGCAAGAGCGCATTTTGTCTATACTAGGACAAAAAAGTATGTTAGCTCTCTGAGGGTTAACAAAAGGCATAGCTTGAGGACTTGTATCAACTTTGAGAGACTATGGAACCCAAATTCCCTTTTACAAGGAAAAAATATGAGTTATATCCATATGTTTTACATATTGACCAGTGGAATCAACAAATTTTTAGTTGGTGCATGGGTTCAAAAAAGATAATAATATTTATTATGAACAATAAACAAGAAACAGCAACAGAATTTATAAATATAAACAAAAGGGATAAAATCTTCCTGATGATGGTGCTTCAGTCAACATCTTTGAAAAAATCTGCAACTGCAAGATGAATCTTCTTCGAATTGTTAAAATCTTCAAGAATATTTGTTTCAACGTCCTTTCCTTTGTTTCTTCTAGATGCTTGGTAAAGTCTGCTAAATGTTGCAATGTGTGGTAACTGCGTGTCTAGTGACCTTTTGCTCTACATCCAAAGTAAATGTCTTCATCAGTCTTGGAAGATATTTTTCTCTTATTCTTCTTGTCTTCAAAATTATCATTGTCTTCATCATCTTTAGAACTTTGTTCTTTGTTGTTTTTCTTGTTGTTTTGATGGTTAGAAGAATTATGACCATTTCTTTTACGATTTTACTATCTTGATCAAGTTTTCGGTTGCCGTTTTTGCTTTTGTAAGTGTTGGCATTCACGTCCAAAATTGGTAATGAAGTAGTGCAACAAGATTAATGATTCTGCAATAAGATCTCATTATTCTATAGCCACTTGAAGGCATGTGATCAAATCATAATATCTTGTACAATGACGCTCTCGATAAATTTATTGTAGAATGATATTTGAACAGTGGAATGTCGACAAACTCTTCTCGATCTTGTTCATCTCAATCACTTCCTAACTGCAAAACTTCAATCGTGAAGCAATCTTGAAAAGTGTTATGTTGTAATTAGCAACACTCTTGAAATCTTGGAATCGTAGATTGTTCTAGTCTTGTTGGGCTTGAGGAAGCATAAGACATAGTTGATGATGAAATCTCTTGTGACGCCCCAAAGTCTCTAATTTTGGAGATTTCAGGTGTGATTAAATAAGTAGAAAGTATGGATTTTTTTTTTTTGCATTGTTTTTCCAAATATAACCAAACATCTCACATTGTGAGACAATTATCATAGTCAAATACATCATCCAAAATTATACTTATACATACATCCTTATCCAAGTCTTTATACATTAATTGCATGTTACATCAAATCGTGTCTATTAATGTCTGAACAATTACAAAAGATATCTGATAGGAGCTCGATTTGGATCGAGTTATGGGACCTTGTAAAATGGTATCTCTTCCTAAATCTACCCTTGAAGGGGTTTTATTATTTTTTCTTCCTCTCCCTATCTTTGCTGGTTGACAGCAGTTGAGAGCTCAATTTAATGAGAGAGCTCACTGATCTCAAATAATTCAGATTGCAGAAAATTTTCCTTCCTCTTTATTTCACCAGGAAGGCCTTAAATACAAGTCACATAACAGAATTCCCACTGGTGAGGAGGATTTCCAGGGATAACAAATAAAATAAAGTGGCTAAAAAAGCTGCAATTTAAACTGCAACTAACAAGCAGAAAATCTGCAACTAAAAATCTGTAATTTAAACTGCAACTAACAAGCAGAAAATCTGCAACTAAAAATCTTCAATTTAAACTGCAACTAATAAGCAAAAAATCTGCAACTGTAAAAAAAAACAAATCACTTTAAACAACTGGCTTTGACTCCTTCTTTTGTTGACTGCGTCTCCTGTATGTGTGAGTAAAAGGGACCACATGTATCTCTTGTTGTTGCTGAGATGTATTTTTCATAACATCACTCCCTCCCTCCAAAAAACGTTTGACCTCAAACGTAAAATCGGGGTACTGTGTCTGAATATGCTCAATTGTTTCCCAAGATGCCTCAGAAGGTGATAAACCCTCCCAGTGAATCAGGATCTGATGGTTGCCTGCAACCAACTTTTTGTCTAGAATGGCCTTAGGAGTTGGAAGTATTTTTCCTTGGTGAATTGTAGGTAACCATGGTGTAATTCCCATAGGCGAACCTTGGAATTTTTTTAAGCATGAGACATGAAAAACTGGGTGTATTTTGACAGGAGGAGGAAGTGTAAGACGGTAAGCTACTGACCCAATTTTTGACTCCACAGGAAACGGTCCATAATATCGGGGAGAAAGTTTCTTGTTTTTGTTGGAAGTTAAGGTTATCTGATGATAAGGCTGTAATTTCAATAATACCAAGTCTCCAACCTCGAAGTGGACTTCTCTATGATGCTTATCAAAATTGTTCTTCATGATATCTTGAGCTTGTAAGAGTCTGTCACGTAGGTCATTAAAAATTTGATCCCGAGTTTTTAGTTCTTGTTCTACAGCTTCTACTCGAGCTAGTCCTGGACAGTAATTCAAGAGGCGAGGTGGTGCTCTACCATAAACAACCTCGAAAGGAGTAGTTTTGAGAGAAGAATGGTACCCAGTATTATAGCAATACTCAGCCCAAGAAATCCATTGCATCCATTTGCGTGGCTGATCACTAGTGAAGCAGCGTAGGTAGACTTCTATGGTTCGATTGACGACTTCAGTCTGACCATCACTTTGTGGATGGTAGGAGGAGCTGAAAGCCAATTTTGTGCCACTTAATTTGAAAATTTCAGTCCAAAAAGAGCTTGTGAATGTTACATCCCTGTCACTCACAATTGTTTCTGGTAATCCATGTAACTTAAAAACATGGTCAAAGAAAACTCTTGCTACAGAGATAGCAGAATATGGATGAGCCATGGGAATAAAGTGTGCATATTTGGAAAAACGATCTACCACGACAAGCAAAAAAGATTTGCCAAATGAAGGAGGTAAGGCATCAATAAAATCCATAGAAATGTCTGCCCATACCTGAATGGGAATCGGAAGAGGTTGTAATAGGCCGGCTGGTTGCAAGTGTTCAGATTTGTTTCTTTGGCAAACAACACAACATCTAATAAAATCCTGGATTGTTTTCTTCATACCTGACCAATAAAAGTCTGATCTTATGCGAAATAAAGTCTTCTGGTATCCCTCATGGCCTTGGTTGTGCAGTGCCGAAATTACTGCCTGAATAAGAGGAGAACTAGGCTCCAAATATGCTCTGTTTTTGTAAAATATAAGGCCATTCGAATATGACCAAAGAGAAGGCAATTTTCCAGATTGGATATTATCAATCAAAGACTGCAGTGTTGGAGAAGTGGTTATCTCGTCTTTCAATTTTTGGAAGAGGTCCAATTGTGGCATGGATATTGCTGAAATTAATCCCACATCTTCATCTCGACGTGACAAAGCATCTGCCACTCGATTTTCCTTGCCAGTTGTATATTCGACCTTGAAGTCGTAGCCCAAGAGTTTGCTTATCCAATGCTGTTGAGGTGAAGTGGTAATTCTTTGGCCCAAGAGATATTTAAGACTGTAGTGATCAGTGCGGATAATGAATTTTCTGCCCCAAAGATATGGTCTCCAATGCCTAATAGCTTGTGAAAGTGCAATAAGTTCTTTTTCATAAGCTGGAAGCTTGATGTGACGTTGAGCCATCGGTTTGCTATAAAAAACAATGGGCCTTCCATCCTGTTGTAACACTGCACCCAACCCACACTCAGAAGCATTACATTCTACAATAAAATATTTTTCAAAATTAGGTAAAGCCAATACTGGAGTAGTGGTCATGGCATGTATAAGTTTGTCAAAGGCAGCCAAGGCTTCTTCAGTCCAAATAAATGAGTTTTTGCGTAACATTTTGGTGAGAGGAGCTGCAATCAACTCGTAGTTCTGGACAAACTTTCGATAGTAACCAGTAAGGCCTAAGAAACCTCTTAGAGCTTTGATAGTTGTTGGTTGAGGCCATTGGATCATAGCTTCAATCTTTTCAGCATCTGCCATTACTCCTTTTGCTGAAATAATGTGGCCAAGGTAAGAAATCTGAGATTTAGCAAACAAACATTTAGTCTCCTTAAGGAATAAAATATTGTGCTGTAGTAAGGAAAAAACCACTCTAAGATGGTGTAAGTGGTCAGCCCATGTACAAATATAGACGAGTATATCGTCAAAAAAAACTAGAACAAATTTACGCAGGTATGGCTGGAACACTTCATTCATCAAGGCTTGAAAGGTAGACGGGGCATTAGTAAGACCAAACGGCATCACCAGAAATTCAAAATGCCAATGATGTGTTCGAAATGCAGTTTTCTCCACATCTTCTGGGTTCATACGAACTTGGTGATATCCAGACCTTAAATCCAGCTTAGAGAAGTATTTCGAACCATTTAATTCTTCCAGAAGTTCGTCGATGACTGGGATAGGAAATCTGTCCTTGATGGTTTTTGCATTCAATGAGCGATAGTCGACACAAAAATGCCACGAGTTGTCTGCCTTTTTAACTAGCAATACTGGTGAAGAATAAGAAGAATTGCTAGGCCTTATGATACCTTGTTGTAACATCTCTTGACATTGTGCTTCAATTTCATCTTTCTGCATATGTGGATAACGATAGGGTCTTATGACTATAGGGGCAGTTCCTGGTTCAAGAGATATCCTATGATCACAAGCTCGAGGAGGTGGTAGGCCAACTGGAAGTTGGAAGATGCCTTGAAATTCAGATAGCAAACGCTTCAGGTCGAGCTCTTGTTCGACTTCTAACTTAAGAGCTGAGAGGGACGATGATGGCTGCTGTTTAGAGTCCCTAAGTCCGTGCAACTCTACTGGTGTGCCTCCCCGTGTGAACTCCATCCTCATGGTGGCAAAGTCCCAACATATTGGTCCTAAAGTCTTAAGCCAATTGACTCCTAACACAGCACCAAAACCACATAAGGGAAGCAAAAATAGATCAAATGGAAATTTTTGGTTACCCAATTGTATCGGTAGCTTCTTGCAAAATCCGGGGCTGCTGAGTTTTTCCCCGTTTGCCACTGTCACTCTGAGATTTGTCTTAGGTTCTGTTGGAATTTGAAGCCGATGCACCAGAGATTTATCCACAAAGCTGTGTGTAGAACCTGAGTCAATGAGGACCACTAATGGATGGCCATTTATTCTTCCCTCCACTTGCATTGTTTGGTTGTTCTGAGTTCCAGTAATCGCATGGAGTGATATTTCCGGTTCTGCTTCTGTTGTTTCTTCCTCTTCAATACCCTCTAACCAGAATAGTCGCTTACACTTGTGCCCAAATTCGAAGCGTTCATCACAGTTGAAGCATAATCCCTTGGCTCTGCGTTCCTCCATTTCTGCTCTTGAGAGTCTTTTGATAAAAGGAGTTTTGGGAGCTCCTCCTCCAGCAATAACCCCGGTGCTTCTACGAAATGGATTAGCTTCTTCTTTCTCCTTATTGTTGCGTCGCTCATAAAGGCGAGCAAGGCTCATGGCTGTAGTCAAATCTGGAGGCTGGTGCAGCTCAACTTCTACTGCAATGGCTTCCCGGAGACCACTAATGAAGATTGCCGTTTCTTGTTCTGAGGTCAGCGATGTAGTTTGGGCAGAAAGTCGTTCAAACTGGTATTGGTAGGCCTCTACTGTCCCTGTTTGTTTTAACTTGGAGAGTTCACCCAGTTTGTTACTTCTTATTGGGGGTCCAAACCTTAATTGGCAATGGTTTTTGAAATCTACCCAAGATATATTAGGTCGATCTCTCTGCAGCTTCAAATACCACAATTGTGCATCTTCTTCAAGATGGAAGGAAGCCAGCAGGACTCGGTCTTCTTCTGGTGTTCTTTGATGGTGGAAGAAGTTATCACAGCAGCTTAACCAAACCAATGGATCAGAAGTACCATTAAAGTGAGGAAAATCAAGTTTTGCATATCTGGGCACAACATTACCACCTTCCATGTAAGCTCCTCTAGAATGATTTCTGTTGTCTGGATGAACTCGGCTATGTCCTCCTTCACCCGAATCTCCACCAGCTCTTTGGAGATCCAAAGTCTTTGTAAGATGTTCAAGCCGAGTGGCCATCGTTTGCTATCTGGCTTCAGATGCTGCATGTTCAGTTCTGTAAATTGAGAGGAATTCTTCAAATTGCTCTTGCAGGGTTCGATTCTCCCCCATAACTTCTGGCTCTGATACCAAATTGATAGGAGCTCGAGTTTTGGATCGAGTTATGGGACCTTGTAAAATGGTATCTCTTCATAAATCTACCATTGAAGGGGTTTTATTATTTTTTCTTCCCCTCCCTATCTTTGCTGGTTGACAGCAGTTGAGAGCTCAATTTAATGAGAGAGCTCACTGATCTCAAATAATTCAGATTACAGAAAATTTTCCTTCCTCTTTATTTCACTAGGAAGGCCTTAAATACAAGTCACATAACAGAATTCCCACTGGTGAGGAGGATTTCCAGGGATAACAAATAAAATAAAATGGCTAAAAAAGCTGCAATTTAAACTGCAACTAACAAGCAGAAAATCTGCAACTAAAAATCTTCAATTTAAACTGCAACTAATAAGCAAAAAATCTGCAACTGTAAAATAAACAAATCACTTTAAACAACTGGCTTTGACTCCTTCTTTTGTTGACTGCGTCTCCTGTATGTGTGAGTAAAAGGGACCACATGTATCTCTTGTTGTTGCTGAGATGTATTTTTCATAACAATATCCCAATCCAACAAGAAGCAAATAAACAATCAAATTCCCTAAGGAAGCTTTAGGACATCACTACCATGGTCATCATCTTGATTATCTATGGAGAAAGGAGTGAGCATACACAGCCCAATAGGAAATCCTTAACCTTTTATATAAACACAAGCATTCATGCATTCACATAGATAATGCATATTCGACAATTATACCACGTGTCACACTATTCATTAAATTCATACAAACTGATGCATGCACACTTATCCACTGCTAATAAAAACAAGCCAAGCTCATACAACTTGTCACCAACACGCAATATACGCATGTCAACCCATTTCCAAAGTCAAGCTTATCCATGCACATACAATTTATCACAAACACAATATACTTGTGTCGACCCAATTCCACAAGTCAAACATAGTCAATCTTATACAACATGAACACAGAGTGTACTCCCATCGACTCAATTTCACAAATCAAGTATTCCATCAACGGACACAACACAAGCTCTAGTTTAGTCATACACTACTGTACCATAACACAAAATAATAATAGAGTGTTAACAATCCAAGCATGAATACATGACTATGATCATAATAACCAATTTCTCATAGAATAAATTGTCCTTGGACTCATGCACATAAACAACATATCAAGCCTATGTTCCATAGTTCAACCATCGAGAAATATCTCAACAATGAGTTTATAACCCACTAGCACACAATTCAACAAACTACATTTTCCAATTTCCATACCCAAATCAACATACAATAAATCACCCAATTTCAATCATGCATTATTCAAATTATCATTTTGATCTCCTGAGTTGGTGAACACATAATACCACTCAACTCAAGTCTCTCACATACAACACAAATTCCAAATGGAAATATAAAATTCAGCAGCTTACAACTAGCTTTGAAAAATTACTAAGAATGCATTCTGAATGCCAAATACAACCTACACAACATAATTGTGCACATTTACTATCAATCAGAGCATACTAAACATAATAATTCAACACGAGTGCACAAGGAATTCATATCATCCAATTTCACATTCTTAATGTAAATGCCCTTGGAGTTGTGCACATAATTGTCATCACTCAATCCAAGGCCCATACAATTACTATTTCCAACCATGATTCAAGTTTAAACATATTTAATCTCATCATACAGGTCCCTTGGGTTGGCGCTCCATAGCCTCACCAATCCCAAGCCCATATTAATTAAATTTCATCCCTTGGGTTGGCGCTATCCACCCTTACCAATCCCAAGTCAATATATGTTTAATTTCATTCCTTGGGTTTGTGCTTCCCAGCCTCACCAATCCTAAGTTTGCCCATATTTTACATAAACAAATGAAATTTTAGCATGCTGCCATCAACTTTGAAAAATACTCACAAATTACATCAAACACCAACTTGAGTTAAACCACCTAGAATTGAAAACTTACTATGTGTGGAACAAGACCAAAATGCTAAAATTGCAATACATCTTTCCAATTAACACAATTTTACAAAAATATCCAAATTACTCAGTAAATGATAAAAGTTTTTAGGATTCTACAGCAAACTTTGGAAAATTCTTAAAAATTTCACAAAAATGCGATTAAGGTAATACAACTTGGAAAAGAAAGATAATTGGGTCTAATTTAAGGTAAAAATAATTAATCCCCAACTTCCAGTTTGATTCAGTTTTTAAAAATGTATGACTAATTTAGGAGAAATAGCAGAGTTTCAATTTCTAGTAAGCATTTTGGAAATTTCATCAAAAATCCATTTCTAGGCAAAACCCTATAAGATTAGTGGCAAATCAAAGCTTGACATATCTATTTTCGAAAACCATGAAGGGATTTCCAAGAAAACACCTCAGTAAATAACAGTTCTCAAAAATGTGTAGCTTATTTTGATGAAAAGTGAAAATTCTAGGTTAAGGCAAGCAATTTTGGAAATTCACCAAAATTTCATTTGAAGGCCAAATTCAATGATACTAATGGCATTTCAAAGTTTCACATGTCTATTTTCGATATAAAATAAGAAATCTCTAAAAACATTTCCTGAATGGTACAGTTTTCAGAAACATTTTTATCAACTCAAATGAATAGAGAAAAATTCAACACAAAACATGTTCATTAAAAAATTCACTAAAATTTCATTGCTCAACCAATTCAATCAATGCTAGTGGCTATCAAATCCTTGACATGTCTAGTTTCATTAACAAAAGGGAAATTTCTCAAATCGGATCTCATCAAATACAGTTTCATGAAATTATCCAGGTCTATTAGGTTTAATAGCATAATTTTCAGCTTTCAATAATTATCTTTAAAAATTCATCAAAAATCCATTTTAAATCCAATTCAAGCAAGACCAATGGAAAATTAAAGCTTTATATATCTGTTCTGCAAGACAAAAGAGAAATCTTCAATATCTTATATCAATAAATAGAGAAATTTTTAATAGCACAGAATAATCACCCAATTCAAGACTTTTTCGTAATACATCACTTCCTTCATACAACAATCACATAATTCCATCACCAATTCATCATCAAATCATCCAAGCCATCACATACCAAATCATCTCAGATCTTATAAGAATTTTATAAAAGAAAAATAAATTAAAACTCAAATATATAAGGTTAAAAATCTCCTACCTCTTTCCAAAAGAAATTTCCTACACTTTTCTTCTTTTTCTTCTTTTACTCTTCTTTCTCTTTCTTTCTTCCCATTCCTAGTAATCGTCTCCGTCTCTTTTTCCCCCAAATTGAGAGAAAAATTTCTCCCGAAACCTTGAGTACATTTATATATGTGTGCCAAAATTCAATTTAACCCGTAGAGTCCATGCAACTATCATATAACACCTTAACATACTATCCATTTTTATAACACTCTTTGTAAATAAATTAGGCCTAAAAGAACAATGAATCCAAGCCTATCAACATCCAAGTTCAAGCCCACCTAACATAAGCCCAAAAATAAATATTGAGCCCAAGTTTTCCAATCCTATAAATTAAGCCCACTTGCCAAATATTAAGATACACATAAACATATATTATACAAGTACCCCTACACATATTTACATAACATGCCATACATATAATACATTTTACAAAATGAATATTTCAATTTATTCTTTGGGACATTACATCTCTCTTCCAAAGCTTTTCCATAGAAATAGCGGATCTTCTTTATCAAGATATTTTCTTTACAAATTCTCGTTCAAATGGTAGAGAAGAAAATCCAAAGCCTTTGCCTTCCTTTGTATGAAAGCCTAACTTCATTCCTTGATAGTGTCTTCTAGATTCATTTTTGATAAATGATTTCTAGCACTTCTGGCCCGTTGTATATATTTTTCTTCATTCTCATCAAAACTAGCAAACTAATAGTATGCCAACTTCTTCACATGTGTAAGTGAGAGATCTGAAAGTATGAATTTATGAGCAATATAACAGTAAACTGTAAAGTAAAATGACACAAGAGGATTTTACATGGTTCGGTCGTAAAATCTACATCTACGGACTGCTTAGAGTAACAATTCACTAAGTTCTTGTTTGTATAATCTTTAGGATCGTTTATAGTGTTTACTCACTCTCACACACTGACCTAATCTTTGTAAAACAAAATCTCACCGAGATCTTAAACTCTAGCGACACTACCCACTCTCTGTCGCTGATAACTTAACAACAAACTATTAAGTAAACCAAAACCATGATATCTGATACTGAATTACATAAATACTCAACTCACAAGTTCTCTGAAGTGTAGACTAACTCAATAAGACCTAACCAAAATTCATGCACGATCACAATCTCTCATACATGAATAAAACAACATCAAGGAAGCATTCCAATTTTGCGTTAAAGATCTCCTCTAATAATTCTTGAAATGTCGTGACGTACACACACCTTTAAAAGTTATGTAAAATAACCTTATATAAAGGGTGATATCTGATTGTGCTATTTCTCCAAAATCTTATAGAATCTTAATCAAACTCAATTAGGATAAAGGACAATAATTTAGGAAGTGATATAAGAAATCTCCTAAACGGAATAGGACACAAATAAATATACTCCTAATTCAACTAGGATTCATTAATAATGTCCTATATAAAAGAGATATTCAATATGAATCAAATACTTCCTAAAATAAACTTTTAGAAACAGTAAAATAAGAAACAATATAACATCTTGTTTTAATTACAAGTTGGCCAAAATAATCATGAAAACAACACATGCTTAAGTGTCATGTTTTTTACACCAACAATCTCCACCCTTTTGGCAACTTTTGATGAAAAATCAACCTGTTCCTGACCAAAGAATATCACACTAAGATAAGTCCCAAGCAACTATAAGCAATCATATACTATCTAACAGAAAATGTCATACTAAAAGAAATAACAACTTTTTAGTTATAAACCACATAATAGAGTAAGTCATAACAGAAAGATGTCTGAACATAAATGACCTGCAAAACAAATTAGAGCTAATTGGACAAACTTGTCGAACAACATTCATGCAAAGTTATATGCATTAACATGATCAGAGATAAATAAAATGCGACAAAAAAGAAATAAATAATTCAAATATGCAGACAAAAACAAAGTAAACAGAATAGTAAATCAGAACATAAGTCATAAAGCAGTTCAAATATAGACTCCCCCTTACTTACTTCCCCTAAGGATCAGTTCAGAGTAAAACAAACACAAACATAAAAAAAAAATCAGAATTAGAATTAGAAAAACCTTTTCTCCCCCTTGGTTTCATAACAAGTTCCAAAAATAATTAAAGAGCAAATTAATGATGTCGAGAAGATTTGCAAACAAGACGTGAAGAGAAATTCCCATGTCCTTTCTTGGTGCTGGTGGCAGTAGTCTTTAACTTTCTGCTGGTGGTGGATGGAGTAGGTGGCTCAAAAGCTGCAGGAGTATCTTGCTGCTGAGAAGTGTCAGTGGTGGAAGCAGTAACTTTAGCCACAATTCGTCTGATCTCTTTTTCTTCTTTCTCAACACTGGTTTCTGTGTTGTGGGACATCTCCATAAGCGATTCAGCAGCAATGATTGAGGAAAGCTCTGTTGCTAGCTGCTCTGTCTCAGAAGCCGCATTATGTGGGTGATCTACATCATATGGTGATGACTGATATGGCACAGAAACAAGTGGTTCTGCTGTAGGAACTAGTTCATTGTCATGTTCTTCTTTAGGAGTTGGTAAAGATTATGGTATAACTGGTTCTTTTCGAGCTGGCTCGTCTGAGAAAGATTCATCCTACAGTTCTGGAATTGCTGCTGTAACATACTTCTTTTTCTTGTTAGATTTCTGCTTCACCACTTTGACATTTTTCTTGCTTTTCAGTTCAGTTCCTTTAGCTTTCTTCTTTGATTTCTTTTGCTTCTTTTTCTTTTTTGATGCCTTGTCTGTCTTAACAATAGTTTGTTCACCTTGATCCTCCACTGGCATTTGCTCTACCGAATGCTCTTGCACCACATCTTCAGTTTGTGGTTGTTCTTCTGAAGTAAAATTTTTCCAGCAAACTTCTGCTCCAATTCAGATTGCTTGGCTTTGATGTCTTGGATATCTTACACAATATTAGACAAAGTAGAATTTATCAAAGCAAGCTGCTCTTCCACATTGCTTATTAGATTGTTTCTAAACCTTCTCAGTCTCGGTTCAAGAGGTGGCAAATCACTTTTGTCACAAATCACTCTAGTGATAGGCTCAGAATTTCAGAGATTTCTTTTGGGCTTATGGGTACACCATTTTGTGCAAAAATTCCTTGAATCAAACAAGGAAACACAAGCAAATGATAATCTGACTTATATGGTGCAATTTGAACAATCATTCTATAGATCCACAAGCCTAAATTAATTGGTTTATTTGTACCCAGATAAAACAAGAATTTCACTCTATCTTCCCTGACTTGATTTTGATGAGAAGAGGGAAACCAATCAAATTAAGCTATCTTATGCAAAACTCTATATTTCTTAGTAAGGTATTGTTGATCTATTCCTTCTTTTGGATCCCAAACCAGATGATCACGACCTGTTATCTCCTTAAACATAGTTTTCATATAAAAAATTTCATCAACAGAATGCATGCTTCGAATGGGTATATCAAAGAAAGTATTTATGAAATTTGGTGAAAACTTTCCAAATTTTCCTCTACAATATACCTTGTGATAATGAAAGCTCTTTGGGTTATCAATTGATTCAGGTATATTTGCATAAAATTCTTGAATCAAAGACTTAATAGAAGGTAGGAAGTTGTTTACTGTTATAGTCCTATAAATGGACTCAAGTTGTTCACTCAAGCCATACTTGTTGAAGTCTATTGCCTTCGCTGGCCTCTCAATCTGTAATAACTTCCTCTTTGATGTGTACTTCAAGAAATTTTGCTTGACATTTACTGTAAGAAACTTGCTGAACTTGGGCTTGATTATGTCCTTCATTCGCCCAACAGGAATTGTTTCATCTTCACTCATTGCAGGATCAATCAAGATCTCTACATGTTGCTACTGTGATTGTGACCATAATCGCTTGAAGATGATGCCACAATTGTGGCCTTTTTAGATTCAGATGAAGATTCCATTGTTAGGGTTTGAGTTCTGCAAAAGTTTCTGAAACAGAGAGAGGAGAGACGAGAAGAGAATGGGATGCAAATATACTGGTCAATTTTGATATGAAAAAAAATAGCTCTAACTATGTTTATGATATATTTGGGAAGAAACTGAGTTTTAATAAAATTCGATCTCCTATAAAATTCAAATTTTAATTCCTTTTCCAAAGCAAACTCATTAATATCATTAATGAGATAAATTCAAAATTTGATTTCCATTAAAAATAAAGAATTTTAATAGAGTTAAGATTCCTATCACTGAAGTCTCTCACCCTCAATCCAATAAAGCTGACATGGCATTTTGACACATGGACACAAGAAAATCAAATTTCAATTAGGCATAAAAAGCATCGTATTATATAAAAAACATAATAAAAAACAATCACATTTAGCGTAATAATAATATTTGGATATCATATGAATCATTCTAAAGAAGCATATTTCAGAGTTGTTTATACTCATCATATGAAAGCTATTTAGCTTTATTTTTCATTCAATTAAGATGTCAAAAAATAACATTTTGACATACAAAAAAAAAAAAATCCCATTGGATTACAAACACAGCAACTTTCACACAATATAGAGGTAGCCCTTTTTATTTGAGTGGGTGACCTCAACATATTTTTTAAATACTCTGAGGTTACTCTCAATGATGGCTTTCACACATCATATATTGGTAGTTCTATCTGCATTTTTCATTTTTAATCAATATCATAATATTCACACAACTTTACATCGTAATTAAAAGAAAACTTATGATATTGTAGATATAATTGATATAACAGGAAGCAATGCTTATTCAGAAAACTAACAGATGCCTAAGGCGTTTCTTTGACTCTCAAATCTTGTTGTATCCAATACCTTAGTGAATAAGTCAGCTAATTGTTTATCAGTGGAGATGCGTTCAATGTGTATCACCTTAGACTCTACATGCTCCCTTATAAAATGGTATCTTCTATCTACGTGTTTTGTTTTAGAGCACTGAACTGGATTTTGGAAATATTTATGGCACTAGTATTATTACAAAACACATTATAGGTTCTTGTTTAATACCATAATCACTTAGCATTTGCTTCATCCAAAGTTGTTGTGTGTAACAACTCCCTGCTGCTATGAATTTAGCTTCTATAGTAGACAAAGAGATGGAATTCTGCTTTTTACTATGCCAAGAAACTAAGTTAGTACCAAGATAAAAACATCCACCTGATGTGCTCTTCCTGTCATCTGCATTTCCTGCCCAGTCAGCATCACTGAACCGAGCAAGACAATCATTTGTATCTTTAGAAAACCATATCCTATAATCATAGGTTTCATGTGCATACCTGATGATCCTTTTAGCTGCTGTAAGGTGTGATTGTTTGGGATTTGCTTGAAATCTTACACAAAGTCCTACACTAAAACAAAAGTCTGCTCTGCTTGCTGTGAGATATAACAAACTACCAATGATGCTTCTATAAAAGCTTGCATCTACCTCTTTTCTTGTATTATTTATCAAAAATTTCAAGTTAGTGCAAATAGGAGTTTTCATTAGTTTCGCGTTCTCAAGTCCAAATTTCTTTACAAGATTTTTCACATACTTTGATTGAGATATGAATATCCCATCATTCATCTGTTTAACCTGCAATCCAAGAAAAAAATTTTAATTCTCCTCCCATGCTCATCTCAAACTCTTCCTGCATCAACTTAACAAACTCATCAGCTTTGGTTTTTTTTGTTGATCCAAACACAATGTCATCCACATATACTTGAGCAACAATAAAATAGTTAGATGCATGTTTGATAAACAAAGTCTAATTATTGTTGCCCCTATTATAACCTCTCTTGATCAAAAAGTTTGTCAACCTTTCATACCAAGCCCTAGGAACTTATTTCAAGCCATATAAAGCTTTATGATTTTGTACACAAAATCAGGATGTTAGGGTCTTTAAATCCTTCAGGCTGCTCAACAAAAGCCTCTTCATTGAGATAGCCATTTAAAAAGGCTATTTTAACATCCATTTGATATAATTTAAAACCAAGCAAGCAAGCAATTGCAAGTAGTAATCTGATTGACTCAAGTCTAGCTATTGGTGCAAATGTTTTATCAAAGTCTATGCCTTCTACTTGTGTGTAAGCTTGTGCTACTAGTCTAGCTTTGGTTCTTACTACTTGACCGCTTTCATCAGTTTTGTTTTTGAATATCCATTTAGTTCCAATGACATTTGCATTTTGTGGCCTAGAAACTAATTCCCATACTTCATTCCTTTTAAACTGATTAAGTTCATCTTGCATAGCCTGAATCCAAACATCTTCTTTTAAAGCTTCTTTCTCATTTTTTGGCTCAAATAATTAAACATAGCATGCAAATCTTACCTAATTTTTTACCTTGCTCCTAATCTTCATTACTCCATCTGGGCTCCCAATGATTGAGTTTGTTGGATATGCTTTTTGTATCCAAGAGGGTGGATCTTTTATTTCGTCTTCATTTTTTATTAAGTTTCTGTCCAAATTTATGCTGTCAGATGTAGTTATTTGTCTATCATAACAACAGTTGTTTCCTCTTTCATAACTGAATCTTCTTTGCAGCTATTGCTATCTAGTAATGGATTTTTTTGTATCTCATGTGAAGCTAGTTATGCTTACTTCTTGAGAGTTTCGCATAATCATCCAGATCATCAAACACTACCTTTGTAGACTCTATTATGGACTCAGTTCGAAGATTATAAATTCGATAAGCCTTGCTGTTTTGTGTATATCCCACAAAAACTCTTTCATCACTTTTCGGATCCAATTTCCCTAACTGTTCTTTGTCATTTAAGATGTAACACCTGCATTCAAAGACATGAAATATTTCAAATTAGGTTTTCTACCTTTTAGAATTTCATAAGGTGTTTGGTTAGTGCCAGGTCATGGGAAAACTCTACTTGAAATATAACAAGCAGTAATTATTGCTTCGGCCCATAGCCTTTTGGTCAATTTCTTGTTATTGAGCATCACTCTAGCCATCTCTTGAAGTGTTATGTTTTTCCTTTCCATAATGCAATTCTGTTCAGGTGTTTTGGGAGCTGAAAATTCATGTTCAATTCCATGATATTTGCAAAAGTCAGTATAACTAACATTTTCAAACTCCTTGCCATGATCACTCCTTATCCTCACTATCCTGCCAATGTTCCTGTTTTGTTTATTTTCAAGCTTAACACAAAGATTCCTGAAAACTTCAAAAGTATCAAATTTTTCTCTAATAAAATCAGCCCAAGTATATCCAGAGAAATCATCTATACAAACAAATATGTATCTCTTAGCAAAAATGCTTTCAATTTGCATGGGACTTATAAGAACCATATAAAGCAAATCAAGTATTTTGGATGTGCTGAAATGTGAGAGTGATTTTTATGTGCACTTCTAATTTGTTTTCCCAATTTACATGGTCCATGAATTCTATTGATTTTGTCATTGAGTTTAGGAACACCTTCAACAGTACCTAACTTAGTTAATTTAAACAAGTCTTTGTAATTTAAATGTCCTAATTTTTTATGCAACAATTCTAAGTCTGAAATCCTAGTATGAAATGCACTTCTTACCAAATAACAATTATCCGAAGATCTATTTCCTTCTAAAATGCATTTACCAAGATTGTCTAAAATCATGCATTTGTCTTGTCTGATATTAACAATATACTTGTCATCACATATCTAACTAACACTAATTAGATTAGCTTTCAAACCTTTAACCAGCAAGACATTTTGAACTTCGGGTAGGCCTTTGACATTCAAAGTGCCTTTGCTTATGATCTTACTCTTTACTCCATCACCATAAGTGACATTTCCTTACCAGCATGATTCAAATCTTTCAAACATTGTCTATTTCCAATCATGTGCCTCGAGCAACCACTATTAAAATACCACAAATCGTTAGAAGAATGCTTAAGTGTAGTAAAAGCAACATTGCAGACTGTGTTCTCTTTCTTAACCCACTATAGTTGCGTCTTTGGTAACAGCTTGAAATATTTTAACCTTTTATGCAAAAGACTCAACAATTTAAAACACCTAGGTCTAATATGCCATTTGACACCACAGAAGTAGCATGTTGGAATCAATTTCCTTATCTTTTTGGGACTATATTTCAAAGAGCTTAAAGGGGAAATAAACACTTTATTGCTTTTTGAACTAGGACTTAACCTTTTGGAGCTAGGTTTAGAATTTTTATCTAATGTTGAAACTTTCACAAACACTGTTATTGATAAGGATGCAACATTACCTTTTGAATACCCTAAGCCAGGTTTGTTAGAATTGTCTCTTCCAAGACTTAAGACCTGATCAAGCTTTGCTAACCCAATTCGGTGTTGATCAACACATCTTCTACTCTTAACCAGTTCTGCTATAATTTTTTCAATATGTAATGCTCTGTCTTTCAAAGCAAGCTCCAGTTCTGTGATGTAGTTTTGAGCATTAGATTTTTCATATTTCAGCACTTCAACCTCCTTTTTCAAAGCTTTGATTTCTTATTTCTGACTTAGCCATTCACCATAGAGTGCATTGTAAGTTTCTTGTAGCTATTGATCATAGTATTCTGGATCATTTTCTGTATTTGAATTTTCATCATCAGCTCTGCACTATTCTGTTATGCTGGATATAACAGCTTTCCTTTTAACAGTTACAAATGCTGTAAAAGCTACCAAGTTATTCATGCATTCTTGATCTTCTGAATTGGTAAAAGTCTTGACAAGCATATGTGCAGAATTGGTGATGTGATACAACTTAGAATAAAAATCAGAAATCGATTCATCTTTATGCATCATCAAGTTCTCAAATTGTGAATTTAATCTCATTAATTTAGATATTTTAACAGAAGCTATACCTTTATGCTTTACCTCAAGAATATCCCAAGCTTCTTTTGCCACTTTGCACCTTGAAATCCGTTCAAAGTTATTTAAATCTACAGTAGCAAAGATCGCATTTAGAGCCTCTGAGTTCCAGCTTGAGCGTCGATATTCTTCATTAGTCCATTCATCCTCGGGTTTAGGTTTAGAATCTCCAAAAGCATTTAATCTTATCAGTGGTGTCCATCCTTTAAGCACACTAGTCCATGCTCTGTCATCAAGAGATTTGATATACATCATCATTCTCACTTTCCAATATGAATAATTACTGTCATTAAGAATAGGTGGTTATGTTGCAGATCCTCCATTTCGTACAAACCCTATGCCTCCAAATCAGCGTGATCTTTCTTCACTTCTATGTCAGTAAACCTGCTCTGATACCCATTGAGAGATCTAGAAGTATGAAGTTATGAGTAATATAACAATAAACTATAAAGTAAAATGGCATGGGAGGATTTTATGTGGTTCAGTTATAAAACCTACATCCACGAACTGCTTAGAGCTGCAATTCAGTAAGTTCTTGTTTGTACAATCTTTAGGATCGTTTACAGTGTTGACTCACTCTCACACACTGACCTAATCTTTGTAAAACAAAATCTCGCCTAGATCTTAAACTCTAGTGATACTACACACTCTTTGTCGCTAACAACTTAACAACAAATTGTTAAGTAAAACAAAACCACGATATCTAATACTGAATTACATAAACACTCAACTCGCAAGTTCTCTCAAGTGTATACTACTCAATCAGACCTAACCAAAATTCATGCATGATCACAATCTCTCATACATGAATAAAACAACATCAAAGAAGCATTCCAATTTTGCGTTAAAGCTCTCCTCTAATAATTCTTGAAATGTTATGACATACACACACCTCTATAAGTTATGTAAAATAACCTTATCTATAGGGTGATATCTAATTGTGCTATTTCTCCAAAATTCTGGAGAATCTTTATCAAACTCAATTAGGATAAAGGATAATAATTTAGGAAGTGATATAAGAAATCTCCTAAATGAAATAGGACACAAATAAATATACTCCTAATTCAACTAGGATTCATTAATAATATCCTAATTAAAAGATATATTCAATATGAATCAAATACTTCTTAAAATAAGCTTTTAGAAACAGTAAAATAAGAACCAATATAACATCTTGTTTTAATTACAAGTTTGCCAAAATAATCATTTGCATTACACATGCTTAAGTGTCAAGTTTTTTACACCAACAGTAAGCAATATAGTGCCAAATTCATATTACTGCAACACTTTATTCATTGAGATAAAAAAAAAAACTTTAATGTATAAAGAGGCCTCCTACCATTTTAATAATTTTTAGATGTGTCACTGTTAACAAAAGATTGTGCTATTTACCCGTACTTATATTATTTTCAAAAGAAACAACCTCTTCTTAATATATTTTTAAGATAAATTTATAATTGAAATAATGATATTACACGCTATATATTTGAGATCTTAAAATGTATCTTCAATTTGGTCTCATTCAATTTTTTTTAATGTATTGATCTAAATTTTGTTTATTTCTTTATTTTGTTAGACGTTTTTCTTTTTCTAATATAAATATTTACAATCGTTTAACTATATATATATTATGAAAATAAAGGTAGATTTAGAATTTTATTAGTCAAAGTAGGTGAAGCATAAATTGAATCTTTTTATTCGTTTGGGGGTGCTTGTTAATTTTTAATTCAATGAGATGTTGACTTTTTTTACCAATGAATTCATGGGTCCAATGTTAGTAACCCTTTTAACTATGTAAATGGGCTGACTGTCATAAAAATGAGCTAGGGCTTGGTATGAGCCTTGTTATTTTAGCCCCCATAATCTCTCTTTAAGCCCCTCTTTAATTAAAAATTAATTATAAATTATAAGTTACAAATATATTTAAATAATACCAAAGTTACCCTTTTAAATACCTTAAAATTTAATTTTTCTAAAACAATTTATCACTTTTTGCGTCTTTATTCTTTTTCTTCGAGACGACTCTTCTTCTCCAAGACTACTTATGTGCGACTCTTCTTCTCCGGGCTTCATCATCCCAGAATCCATGTAACCGAAGAAAGCATGCAACTTAGACAAAGATGTTTTGCTTTATTTCTTATGTGATTCAAATGTACGTAATTCAAGATTTGGAGAAAAGAAAAGAACCCCACCAATACGCTGCCACCAACGCCACCTCAAAGTTGCATTGAGACATGCACTCAAAACCCTCCGCGGTCTCAAGTATATTCAGTGCGGCAAAGTCGCCTGTTTCGGGTAATGTTCAATTCATAGCAATTGAACAATTGAAAATTTTCAGTTCGTAGTGACCGAACAAATTAAAAATTTTCAATTCATAGCGACTAAACAAAAGTTATTTCAAAAGGAAAAGAAAAGATAACAAAATTCAAACGAGAACTTGCTTCATCTTCATGGTTATGATGCCAATACTTGAATTCATCATTCCTCATTTCAAGATCACTCTATAAACATAACACTTTACTTTTGAATGTTTGAAATTAGATGTTTGAAGAGAACAGTAGTTTACGATTGAAGGAAAAAAAAATTAATGATATAACATTAAAATATTTGACATTAGGTATACTTAAAACTAACAATATCCTTTTTAGTCATTTATATCTTAAAAATTCTTTTAATATTTTTTTTAATTAAATAGGGGCTTAAAGAGAGATTATGTGAAGCTCAAATAACAACACTTGTAAGTAATATTAAATTAAGCCCAAGATGCAAAAGGGAAAGAAGACAATTAAAGTCTTGGAAGCAAAATGTTTTGAAAAACCATTAACAAATTTTATTATTCTAATATTCTGAATTTCATAATTCTAAAAATTACTAACAAAATAAATTTCAAACCTTGAAAATAGTATATTAAATTTTCAATTTTTCTTTTTATTCCATTCTTTCAAATAATATCAAACAAACCAATTTCCAATTACTTTAACTATTTAAATATTATATTGTTTGCAATATTTCAACATAAATCAAGGATTTCAGATTGTGCTCCAAAATTGGAAATATAATTTAATGAGTTAAACAAACTTAGCTGATAAGAAAATTATTTTACATATACTTAAGGTACGAAATTTGCTTATAATATCTTAATAAACAATTAACATGAATTAAACGTATTGATCTGGTTATTAATTTGAGGAAATTAACGTGAATATGTAATTAAGAGGTAAATATGATGGTAAGTACATTGAGGTAGTGTGGTTCTTCATTATGGAAAATTTGTTGGACTACTAGTAGTACGAAAGATGGAAGCTCTATACTTTATAGAACTCATTGAAGAGTGAAGTCGCGCACCTTCTGTCTTAAAATCAGGAACTGTCCTTCTAAGCTGTCACCATATATTAAGCAAATATAAATCTTATATTTGGATATTCACGACTCTTTTTTTCAATCAGCCCCAGGCAAGGCATTTTGAAAAACTCCTGCAATATATACAACAAAACCATCAATATTTGAATTACTCAGGATTTAATTCTCTGCCAAAGTAGTCCATGTTTTTCACAGAACAACTCTATTATCATTCACGGAATTCATCAGAACAGAATATAAGTCACAAAAAAAAAAAAAAAATGTAAAAGACACACACCTTAAAAAAAAGGACCATACTTAATATAATCCATAATTTAGCACCTAAATCTTCTTTTGGATGCCTGTGAATTTAGTATTGGTAGCCTGAAGGCACTAAACTTGAGTGATAAATCCAGTGGCTAAATAAACTACAAAATCAAATTGTGGACCTTTTACCAATCAAGCACTAAACTTTGAGGCAAGCATACTTCAATGATAAATCGAGTGGACTGCAACACCTAGAAAATGAAAAAAGGACCTCCCGCCCGCCGTTCAACATCGAATGATTATTGGATGAAAGAAACATGAGTCTAAAAAGACACAATGAAAGAAAGGAAAAGCAGAACAAATGGAGATTAAAACAGTGCATCCTCTCACCATGTGGCATACATGAGCGGATCCTCTTTTTTTTTTTTTTTTTTTAAGACAAGACTGACTTTAATTAGAATAAGCCCAACAATACAGAAAAGTTTTTCCAATAAAACCCTGTAAAATTCATATTCTATATATAGACCAAAGAAAAAAAAAGAAAGAAACACATACTCACACACAATAACAACTCAACTATTGTATAAAGAATTATTATTTGAAGTTTTATCAAAATAAATTTAAATGCCTCAAAAATATATAATATTTTACACATTTTATTCCATCACAATGGATTTAAATGATAAAATCCTAATTCAAATTAGAATCAAATCTATATGATAAAAGCCTAATTTAAATTAAATGCTTTCTAATATCTTTCACTACACAATATTTAACATCACAATTAATTTATCAAAATCTATAAAATAAGACATCAAAAATTAATTTTAAAATCTATAAAATAAAATCTTAACTCAAATCAAATACTTGAAATTTATAAAAAAAATTTCTAGTATCTTACACAATGACTAAATAGCGCTTAATTTATCAAATTCATCAAATAAGATGTTAAGTGTTAAAACCCACAAATTAAATATCTATAATAAAACTCAAATTTTAAAATAATTATATATAAAATTCAAAAATACACTTTTAATGTTAATTTTTTTTAATAAAAGAGCTGAAGTAAAAAATCTAAGAAGAAAAAAAGATAAAAAATAGTGTTAAAAGTTAGGTTAGTCGAGCTCTGGGAAAGATGCTGGCCGTGAAGATAAGCTAAGAGTCTTCAAATTTGGTAAAGTCACTTTTTGAAGATATATATGTTATGTTCATTATTTATTTAAGGGGAGTTTTTATAGGACGTTAGAAATATTATAAACTTCCAATTTTTTTCGAAAAGCCAGCCTGAGCTACAGCCCGCGCTAACCCTCCTCTGCACCCGCCTCTCCATTGATAGGTGGAACAAGAGCAAAAATCCTCTACAAACTTCATAGAAACATGGCCTTAATTATTGCAAATGGTGCTCAAAGGATTGACTTGAATCATCTTTAGAACTCTGGATATTCTTTAACCTAGGGCGACACAGCATGATGAAGGTGAAAACAGGAGTTTTAGAGAAATTCTATTTTTTGATATTAGCTGATAAGAAGCAATTTATGCCTTGCATTATTTATTCAATTTATTTTTAGGTTCTAATCAAATCATATTAACCAAATGAAGGGTTTGGACCGTTCATTTGATGAGCCATGACCCAGCACCTCAGGAAGTAGAAGGTAATAGTCTCAAAATTTAATACTAGTAAACTCTTAATTCTATTTACTAGTAACCACATTGCATAGAAATAGCTGAAAAGTACGATAACAATTCTTCTTTCAAACGCATCAAAAAGAAAAAGATAAAAAGGTATAATCACATGTAAAAGGTTGTCTATGACACAGGAGTGTTGCAATCCACGGGTTTCATGATAAATCATAAAGGGGTGCAAATTGTTACAATGATCAAGAGTGCACAGGAACCATAATGACGAGCAATTTCAACAAATAATTGGTATTGATGTGGAGAGCATTAATTTTTAGGATTTATGTGCATAAAAGATCTTGAAGTCAGCTTTCTAACACATTTTACGATGTGTCATTTAGACTTCTCTATAGAACATTATGACTATTTCTTCACAACTGGTTTGTAATTAATGCAACATTAAGTCTTAGAGTTCTCTATGAAAGGTTATGACTATTTCTTCACAACTGGTTCGTAATTAATGCAACATTAAGTCTACTCAGGAATTGAAGTTTTCTAGCATAGTTATTTGCACTTTTGTTATCTATTGAGTTTATGTATGAGTCTTAGTCATTAATTTAGTGGTCAATGTATTAATTAAGTTGTAATTATTATTGGGACCATAAAACACATTTAACTATTTTTACCTATGCTTGGAGGTTTGTTCCAAGTTATTTAAGTTTTAAAGATGTGTATTCAAGGACAAGCTTGTTTAATTCGAATTTTAATGAAATTTCAGTGTCTATATTGATTTCTCTTTAACTTTGTATCTCTTGGTGGATTCCATAGAGTGGTGAGTTAGTTTGACCCTTGTATCATTTGTTTACATCATTGGGTTATGAGTTCTCTTTATCCCTTTGGTGTTTACTTTGATGGTGAGCTTGTTATCCCTTTGAAAGAGTGTTTGTGGGGTTCCATTTTGTTTGTTCCGGCCATTGGTTGAGTTATTTATTAACTTCAAGATCCTATCCTGATTTGTTACAATTCAGCAATCGGACATCAGATTTTGGTATCAGAGCTTTTGGTTCAATGGCTGGTCGTACTCGTAAGGCTGCTTCTACTAGCCAATCTCCTCCTCCTCAAAGAGACCAACAGGATTTGATTATTGAAGATCTTAGGCAACAGCTCCAGCAACGATTTCTTAATTCACAAGGATGCGGTGGAGGAATAGGGGAATCATGAAGAATAGGAAAATGCAGCACATGATGTTGAGAATCCATTTCACAATGAGCGTAGTGAAGCATCTAGAGATAGCACTCCACCGCATCCTCGTGAATTAAGAAATCGTTTCTTTCAAGATTTTGATGTGAAGGTTGATATTCTAGAATTTGAAGGAAGAATGCATCTTGATGAGTTTATTGATTGGCTTAATACGGTTGAGCATATTTTTGACTAAAAGAATGTGCTTGAAGTTCGTAAGGTTAAGCTTGTTGCTATCAAGCTAAAAAAGTATGCTTCTTTATGGTGGGAGAATTTGAAGAAACAAAGAGAAAGGGAGGGCAGAACTAGAATTTTGACATGGAAAAAAATGCAAGGAAAGCTTAAGAGGAAATTCCTTCCTGAAAATTATAAGCAAGATGTTTTCCTTTTAAGTTCCACAATTTCAAGCAAAAAGAGTTATATGTAGAAGAGTATGTGGCAGAATTTGATAATCTGAAGATGAAATATGATCTTGCTGAACCGGAAGAACAAACCTTAGCACGTTTTATTGGGGGGTTGAGATCTAAAATCTTTAATGTGGTACAATTGCAACCCTAGTGGTCCTACAATGATGTGTGTAGACTTGCTCTTAAGGTGGAGAAACAGTTTTAACAGGCACACGTTCGCAACTCTCGTTTTGCTAATCGTGATGGCACTTCCAATCGTGGCAATAGTTCTTATACTAAGCCTAAACTAGGTGTGAAAACCAACCCAAAAGCTTCTTCAAAGAATGAGCATGGTACTAGATCCCAAACAACCCCAAAGCTCTTCAAATGCTAGTTCACATTATTGTTTCAAATGCCAAGGCTATAGACATATTGCTTCCAAGTTTCCTAATCGTAAAATTGTAACACTACTGGAGGAAGAAAGTGATGAAGAGATAAGGTCAGATGCCTTGATCAATTATGGTAATCTAAAATTTGTTGATGAAGAGGAAGTCACTTATGCAGATCAAGGTGATTCTCCCTTTATTATTCAAAGGAGTTTGAGTTTTGCCCAAGAACGAGAAGATGATTGGCTTCACAAAAATATCTTCCATACCAGATGTACTTCTCACGACAAGGTGTGCAACGTTATTATTGATGGTGGCAGCTTTGAAAATGTGGTGTCTACAGAGATGGTTGATAAACTTGGCCTTAAAATATAGGAGCATCCTTAGCCTTACAAGATTTCATGGCTTCGAAAGGATAATGAGATCAAGGTAAACAGACGCTGCCTTGTTTCATTTTCTACTGGGAAAAAGTATAAAGATGAAATATGGTGTGATGTTGTTCCTATGGATGCTTGTCATTTACTTCTTGGTAGACCATGGCAATATGATAGAAGAGTAGTGCATGATGGCTATAGGAATACTTATACATTCTTTAAAGATAGGGTCAAAGTTATTTTGGGTCCTTCGAAGTTAGAATGTGCTCCTAAACCTACTAAAGGGGAGGGAAATGCTTTGCATACCCAAATAGAATGTAGAAGAGAGTTGGAGAACGGAAGTAAAATTTATATATTCTTGTTGTTAGAAGAAAATGAAGTTAGTAATGAACCACCTTCGGAGATGAAGTATCCTCTTGAATAATACCATAATGTTGTACCAAATGAGATACCACTAGGCCTTCCTCCAATGAGAGACATACAATATTGTATTGATCTTGTTCCGGGTGCTACGTTGCCAAATAAATCAGCCTATCAAATGAGTCTTAAAGAACATGAAGAATTGCAAAGGCAGGTTGATGAGCTTATCACTAAAGGGTTGGTGAGGGAAAGCATGAGTCCTTGTGCTGTCCGAGCTCTTTTGGTGCCTAAAAGGGATGGCTCTTGGAGAATGTGCATTGATAGTAGAGCTATTAACAAGATAACAATTAATTATAGATATCTTATTCCGAGGCTTGATGACCTTCTTGATCAACTTCATAGTGCCACTATCTTCTCAAAAATGGCTATCATCAGATTCGAATGAGACTTAGTGATGAATGGAAGACTGCATTTAAAACAAAGAATGGCCTTTATGAATGGATGGTGATGCCATTTGGCCTATCCAATGCACCAAGTATATTTATACAGTTGATGAACTATGTCTTTAAACCATTCATTGGAAAGTTTGTTGTTGTATATTTTGATGATATTCTTGTGTACAACAAAGATGAGGAGCAACACTTGGATCATCTTCAGCAAGTTTTCCACACTTTGAGAAGTGACAAGCTTTATGCCAACTTGAAGAAGTGTGAGTTCTTCACCAAAAGCCTTATTTTCTTGGGGTATATGGTTTCAAACGATGGAATTAAGATGGACCGTAGCAAGATTGAAGCAATTCAGAATTGGCTGATTCCTACATCAGTCCACAACATTCGAATTTTTCATGGGTTATCTTCAGTTTACCGTCAATTTATCAGAGCATTCAATGCTATAATGGCTCCAATCACTGAATTCTTGAAAAGTGATAGTTTTACGTGGATAAAAGATGCACAAAGAAGCTTTGAGCTGATTAAAAAGAAGATGACGGAAGCTCCAATTTTATCACTTCCATATTTTGGCAAGGTTTTTTAAGTTGAATGGGATGCTTCTAACATTGGTATTGGTGCTGTTATTATCCAAGAAGGCAGACCGATTGCTTTCTTTAGTGAAAAATTGAATAAATCTCTCAAAAAGTACTCAACTTATGACAAAGAGTTGTATGCTATTTGTCGAGCTTTGAAGCATTGGAGTCAATATCTCTTGCCAAAACCATTTATTCTATATTCTGATCGTGAAGCTTTGAAGTTTATCAACAGCCAACAGAAGCTTAACGTTCAACATGCTAGATGTGTAGAGTTTTCAAGCTTTAAACTTTACCATCAAGCACAAATCTGGAGTTCAAAATGTGGTGGCTGATGCATTAAGCCGAAGACATTCTTTGCTGACCTCTATGCAAGTGAATGTTATTGGTTTTGAGGTTTTAAAAGAGCTTTACAGGGATGATCCAGATTTTGGCAAATTATGGAGTAATTGTAATGAGTTTTCATTTAACCAATTTGTTTTGCAGGATGGTTATCTACTTAAGGCAAACCAATTGTGTATTCCTCAATATTCCTTGAGAGAATTAATCATTAATGAAGCACATGGTAGTGGCATTAGCAGTCATTTTGGGAGAGATAGAACTGTTGCTCTTGTGAAGGAAAACTTTTATTGGCAAAAGATGGAAAGGGATGTGATGAAGCATGTGAAGAGGTGTACAATTTGTCATGTGGCAAAAAGTCATGGGTAGAACACTGGTTTGTATAAGTCATTACGTATTCCTAAGGATCCATGGGAAGATGTTAGCTTAGATTTCATGGTAGGATTGCCTAGAACACAACGAAACAAAGATTCAATCATGGTGGTGGTTCATCGATATTCTAAAATAGCTCATTTTGTACCATGTAACAAGACAATTGATGCAACTTATGTGGTTGATTTGTACTTCAAGGAGATTGTGAAATTGCATGGCATTCCCAAGACCATAGTCTCAGATCGTGATCCAAAGTTCTTATCTCATTTTTTGTTTACACTTTTGAAAAAGCTTGGGACTACACTAAACTTCAGTTCATCTCATCATCCTCAAACAAATGGATAAACTGAGGTTATCAATAGAAGCTTGGAAATCTTCTGAGGAGTTGTGTTGGTAAGAATTTATGGCAATGGGATCTTGTTTTACCATAAATTGAGTTTGCTTACAACAGATTATCAAGTCAAACCATTGGTCATAGTCCTTTTAAGGTTGTTTATGGAAAAAATCCAATAAGTCCTTTGGATTTAGCTCCTATTCCTTCCAATACTCAATTTAGTAGTGATGCAGAGGATAGAGCTAAGAACATCAAGAAACTACATGAACAACTTGGGGAGAAGATTTTGAAGCAAAATAAGAATTATAAAGTTGCAACAAACAAACATCGGAAGTATACTGAGTTCAAAGAGGAAGATCTAGTGTGGATACATCTCAGAAAGGAAGGTTTCCTCCACACAAATATGCCAACTTGAAGCCTAAAGCTGATGGTCCGTTCAAAGTTTTACAATGCATTGGAGAGAATGCTTACAAAGTTGAGCTACCTGAGCATTATAGTGTTTCCAACACATTTAATGTTTCTGACTTTAGTCCTTATCTTGATAAAAACAACAACCAAGACTCGAGGTCGAGTCTTTCTCAACCAAGGGAGCTTGACATGGGTGTGTTGCAATCCATGGGTTTCATGATAAATCATAAAGGCGTCCAAATTGTTACACTGATCAAGATTGCACAGGAACCAGAATGAGGGGCAATTTCGATAAAAAACTGGTAGTGATGTGGAGAGCATTAATTTTTAAGATTTATGTCCATAAAAGATCTTGAAGTCAGGTTTCTAACACATTTTACGATATGTCATTTGGAGTTCTCTATAGAAGGTTATGACTATTTCTTTACAACTGGTTCGTGATTAATGCAACATTAGGTCTACTTGGGAATTAGAGTTTTCTAGCATAGTTATTTGCACTTTTGTTATCTATTGAGTTTATGTATGAGTCTTAGTCATTAATTTAGTGGTCAATGTATTAATTAAGCAGTAATTATTATAGGGACCATAAGAACACGTTTAATTATTGTCTTTTACCTATGCTTGGAGGGTTGTTCCAAGTTATTTAAATCCTAAAGCTATGTTTTCTAGGACAAGCTTGTTTAATTCGAATTTTAATGATATTTCAGTGTTTACACTAATTTCTCTTTAACTCTGTATCTCTTGGTGGATTCCATAGAGTGGTGAGTTAGTTTGAGCCATGTATCCTTTGTTTACATAATTGGGTGGTGAGTTTTTTATCCCTTTGGTGTTTACTTTGGTGGAGCTTGTTATCCTTTTGAAAGAGTGTTTGTTGGGTTCCATTTTGTTTGTTCCGGCCGTTGGTTGAGTTATTTATCAACTTGAAGATCCTATTCTGATTTGTTACAATTCAATCGCCCGGCATCAATCTAGTATCTTGTGGATGTAATATTACTTAAATTCTATCGTTGAAATTGTATTACGAAATGTGAAGGGAGCTAAAAACCAAAAAAGAAAGTGAGATTGACCTTTTACTTATCAATACACACCATTTTCTTGTGTAATTGCTGCATGGTTATATTAAGGTCACCCTCGTGACACCCTATATCAAGTTGTCAGTCTTCCATGTTTCAACACACCATCTCTAGCCTTAAAGAGCCAAAGGTTCCTTCACAGAAAATCTTCACCTTAGGGCCAGTAATGGTAAATTGAAGGTATCTCTTACTAGAAAGAAACTTGCAAGACTTTATAAACCAACAAGTGACAATTCCTCCAATTTGTTGAAAACAATCTCAACTTTTGTTGCATCTTCCTCATTTGCTAATATTTCAGTCAACCTTTGGCATCCTTCTATACTCATACTTTTGAGTCGTTCTAGGCTTTCAGCAATTGAGTATG
Organism: Boswellia sacra; assembly: GCA_013180625.2. Classification (NCBI taxonomy): domain Eukaryota; kingdom Viridiplantae; phylum Streptophyta; class Magnoliopsida; order Sapindales; family Burseraceae; genus Boswellia; species Boswellia sacra. Next base: position 118,764 of record SNVD02004448.1, on the reverse strand, counting down.
ATACCAAGTTTATAATTCCATTGCAACAATATCCTTCTAGAACCGTTAAATTGAAGGAATTATCACAATGATCTACTATGTCAGTTGCATATAACTATATACAACTTTTTGAAGTTCATTTATTGTTAATTTCTCTAATGACATCAATTTCTCATTGATTTTTATCTTTTTTCCGTATTGATTCATTAATTTGTACTTTGTATGAGAAAATGGTATATATAATATTGTTCTTTTGGTTTTGCAGTAAGATAGTCGTTTACTACGGTTTGCTCTGTTTTTGAGTTAATAAGTGAGTTTTTGTTTCCCTTGCATTGGACTTATGCGAAATGTTGCATGCTAGTTTAGTATAGCATCATAGTATTAATAATGTAAATTAAAGTAACTTGTAATAAAAGTCTTGGTCATGAATTGAAGGATACTCGATCAATATATATAATTTAGCACTACTTTATACGTCTTTGTTAGCATAAGACTTGTTATATACATACACACACACACACACACACACACACACACACACACACATAGGTAGCTACAGAGAGAGAAATAGAGAGATTGTATATCTTTATTAATTTACTCACCTTTTATAGTTTTGAAAAGACTAACATGCTATAGCGCTTTTGTGTCATATTGATTTTATGAATCCAAATCCAACCTATTACCTTATTAATTAATTGGGTTTAATTTTGAAAACCTAAACTTAGTTGTTAATTTAGCAGATTACCTGAAATTCGATCTGTTTAACTCAACTATTTTGTTTTTCTTTTCGAATCAAACAATACTATATCATACTATTTCCAATTGTGTATTTAAACATAATAATAGATAACGACTTTTAGAACTCTAATATAAATATATATTTTTGTGTAAATGAATATATTTTTGTACTTGTACGAGTCAGTAGCATGTTCTTTTTTCTACAACAAGTATCTAATAAATACATGGAAACAAATGTCTTGAAATTTATACAATGCCCAAATATTTTGAATCACTTTTCAAATAATCCAAAGTCCTAATTTCTTTAGAAGACTGAAAAGATAATCAAAGAGAAAATCAAGACTCTTAAAAGTTCCAAATAATGAATTTTGATTGAAAATTATATATATTTTAGATGCATACATAGTGAACTTAATTATTAATTTCTTGACATGTATCATGGCAAGAAGGAATATATACGTATATAAAAAGATGAATTTATAGGCCTCACAGCAGCTAATTAATTTTATATCCTTATCCGATCAATATTAAAGAAAGGGAATATAAAGGTTAATTATTAGATTGAAAAACAAAATGTACTCCCCTGAATATATATATTCAAGAACCGGGCAAAAGATCATAGACTGGTACCGGCATATAACAGGTATAACACATAGCATTTATACAGCTTTGAAAAGAGAATAAAAATTAATAACTAGTTGATTTCAAGGTCATTTATTTTAAAACAGAGCCAAATTGAAGCATACTCGCATGCTTAGACATCCCACTAACCTGTGATAGTAGAAGTTTAGGAAGAATATGATATAAATTATTAGATTGAGAAGGTAAATAGAATATATCACTAGCACACGAAACAAGGCAGTTGTAAGAAGAGGAGTGTGAATAGATTATGCCAACTATCAAACTGTTAATGAGGTTCTTATCATATAAACTTCTATGTTAACAAAATACAAAGATAGCCGAGTGACCTGCTGTAAGCCGGGGATATGAGATTTTAAACTTCTATGTTTTGCCTCGGAAGTATTGTCTCTTGGATGTTACAAACCACATTTTGAAAAGATAAACTAAATAAAATTAAAATCTAATCCTCAATGAAAATTCCACAAATGTAGCATCCCTTCCTAGCATTTCCAATCGTTACAATATCTCCTACAATCAACTCTAGAAAATCTGAAAAAGGAAAACATTTAAAAAGCTGAGCTTGACAGTAACCACCATTTTAGAACCATATGAATTAAATATTTACTTGAACACAGTCTTGGGCCAGTTTGGGGTTGTCATTGCTATGAAACAAAGTAGCTTCTGTTTTGCTGTAAAAAGGAAAAATCAGCTTTAACAAAAAGTGGGAGGGTGTTTGGTAAACCAACTTTTAAAAACTGCTTTGCTTTTCAAAAGCAGAGGTAAAGGTGTTTAGAATTGCTATTACTATAACTTTTATTATGTACAAATGACCAAAATATGTATTATTCTTTTGTAATATTATTATTAGTATTTTACAATCAATTCTTTATCTTTTTTTTAGTAATTATTTTCAACAATGTCTATATAAATTATTTAAATAATATTCCATGATCAATTCTTTCTCTCTCTCTCTTTAACTATTTTTCACAAATTCTATTAGATTATTTACAATAATATTTTATAATCAATTCTTTTTCTTTTTGAACTATTTCTGACAAATTCCATATAAATTATTTACAATAATATTTTTATAATATTTTAAAACTTATATTTTTTTAAAATCAAATTGTTAACATTTTCAGTGGGCTTGACTTTATCAAATTAATTAACGTTATAGTAAAAAAATTTAACTTATGATGTTGCTGTTACAATTAATATTCAAATTTAATATATGCATGCATGCACTTACGGAGGATGAAAATGAGTAGATACATTCATCCAACTCCAAATTGAAGGAAACATGCACAACTTAATTAATTAATATTTTCAGGATAATTTATTTCCAATGAATTAGAATGGATTATGCAAAATAACGTATATATACAATTGGCCAAAGGATTTAAAATTTTTAGTAGCCTAGATAAGGCCAGTTTTTATCATTTTATTTATTTGTGAGGATAATTTTTATATTTTACATTTTAGAAGTAAATTTTGCCTCCAAAAGCAAGTGGTTCCCTGCTTTTAAACTCATTCATTAAATTTTATTTTTTCTGTAGCAACTTCTTTTTGAAGCAGGTGGAGAATCCACCCCAAACACCCTTATGTTTTTGTTGTTGTGAAAAAAAAAAAGCAATTTTTTTATAGTACCAACAATCCCAAATTGGCCCTTTGTAGGAGAAAAATTTAAGCTTACCAATTTCTTCTTCATCTGCATCTTCTACTCAACCTTCTGCCTTTCAACCATTCTCACAAACTATTGTGGTTTTCCTTTTGCAAATGTGATGTATCCCATTGAGAAACCAATCACCAATCAAACTAACTCAAACTATCATCTTCTTCAAGGAATATGGCTGGCCCAGGTGGTTCTTGTGCCTTCTTGTTGTCACATTCTTTTGATAATGGTAATCCATAAAGCCCTAAGTTACCAACATACGAATCATTTTCGAAAGTATCAAATTGTTTCTCATTAGCTACAGGTTCTATGAGCTGGTTGTATGAAAGGTTTAACATTGCAAGAGATGTTAAACTTGCCAATTGTAAGGGAATCTCTCGAATAATCTTGTTTGAGGAGAGTTCTAATGACTCAAGATCTGTAAAATTTTCTAGTGAAGATGGAATATGACCGATAAGCTTATTATAGGAAAAGTTGAGCATTTTTAGCAATTTAAACTTTCCACTTACTTCTGAACTGTAATTATAGTTTCTCCTTGAAATTGGTTGTTAGACAAATCTATGGCAGCAAAAATATTTAAAATATGGTCTATTATCAGGTTTATACCTTTCACTATCAAAAGCATTGAACAATATTGATCATAAGAATTATTAATATCCCTATTATTAGTATCCCTATGAAAACCGATCCCTTCCATAGAATCTTAATCTATAACCATTGATATCCCCCTATCCATAAAGAGAAAATTTTCAAAATATCTTGTTGGTAAATGACCAACAAATTGATTGTGGGAAAGGTCAAGTACTCGCAATGCAGTGAAGGGATATTTTATGCAAGAATTGCCAATGGAACCATGAAATCTATTAGATCTCATGGTAAGAACTTTCAATTTGGGAAGAGATGCTAACCAATGGGGAAATGTATAAGTAATTTCATTATTCCCAACATCTAAAATTTTGAGCCGACTACAATGAACTAATAAATTGCCCTTCCGACTGATTTCTATTGAAATTAAGACAATGAATATGATTACTATTTGCAAGTGTTTTGGGGATGCTGCCATGGAAGTTGTTCATTCCCAAGTTCATGATGGCGAGTGAATTAGAGTTCCCTAGGCATTGTGGATTTGTTCCTCTCGAACTATTATTGGATGAGGAAAGGACATTAATAGAGCTCAAATTGCAAAATGGCAAAGGAATCTCTCCAATCAATGTATTGCTTGAAATTGAAAAAAAAAATTACTTGGTGGAATAAAAAGTGATCTTTCAAGCAAGTTGGATTGAAGGTCAATATATTTTAGGTTTACCAAGGACAAAATTTGCTCAACACTTCTCAAAAAATTACAAGAGAGATTTAAATGGTACAAATGTTTTGAGTTCACTAAAAAAATTGGGAATTTAGTTAGGTTACACGACGCAAATTTGAACTCCTCAAGCTTGGGCAAGGTAAAGTTGGTTTTGTTGAGTTATTTTAGTGATCGTCAACTATTATATGAAATGTCATCTCTTTCAAGATTTTGAAGATCTGAGAACATGTCAGAGTTCAAAATGCCACTCAAGTTATTTGAGGAAAGGTCAAGAAAAGCAAAGGTCCACAAGTTAAGACAAGGAATTGGACCATTTAGAAAGTTATGAGATAAGTCATATATAAACAAACCCAGAAAGCAACTAACTTGACAAGGAATTTGACCTGTAAATTTGTTTGTGGAAAGATCTTATATAGAAAGACGTGAGAGGTTGAATGCTAATGATGGCAATCGACCACTAAAGATATTGGAAGGAGCTTGAGATAAGTCAATTGTCTAAATTAGATATAGATGTTAGGATTTGACTAGTAAAGTTGTTGGCTGACAAGTCCAAATAAATGATTTCTGTGAGATTCCCAAGTGATACCAAAATTAACCTTTCAAAGAAACATAAACCAATATCCAATAGCTTCAAGTATTTAAGATGGCCAACTGTGTCAGGTAGCTCTCCTAAGAAATTTGCGAGATAGAGATCCAACAATCTAAGGGACAACTCCAGTTAGACTTGGGTAGGGTACCTTTGAGATCTACATTTTTTGTTAAGCTTAGCCGCTAAAGATATGGAAGATGTAAAATATCAATTGGAAACATACCTTCCAGATTGCAACCTCGAAGACTAAGAGATATAAAGAAGAAGACAGGTTCACCAAGGTGCCAGGAGCAACTGAAGACGTGTATCTCGTCCAAATGAAGTATTTTAGATTCTGCACCATCTTGTTAGAAGTATCTTGGAGTCATCGTATATCTGAATGGAAACGTTTTAGAGAGCGATCAAGCGAATCAAGCTCAAACAAGATATTTCCTTGGGAAGTACAACATCAAAATTGGAGTAGGAAAGATTAAGATGTGACAAATACTTGAATTACCGAAATTGGATGAGAAACTAGATTCATCAAACTGATTATTACAAGCAAGATTGAGCTTCTGGAGATAGTGAAGGTTAAAGAGATTGTTGTTGCTATAAATAGTGCCAGTAAGCCCACTAGAACCAAGGTCAAGGCCAATTACATGGCCTATGAAATCACAAGTAACACCATCTCATAAGTAGCAATCACTATCTTCCTTCCAAGAGTTCATCTTAAGGTAAGAACGTTCCCTTAACAGATACAATCATCCTCATGGGCACCAGTATCTCTAGGTTGATAACAATTGCTATATCGATTGTGATCAACTAAAAAGGAGCTTTTAAACTAGAGTATGGCAAAGCTTTGTTCAGGTAAACAAAGTTTCTTGTTTGAGAGGGAAAATGAGAAGTTGGAAGATGATGAAAGAGTGACTTGAAAATGCAAAAACAAGAAAAGGAGGATGCAATCCCAGAATGTCCCCTACATCTTTTTCTTTTTATTTTAAAACAGAAGAAAGGGAAAGTATTAGGAAGATGATTGTCGTTTAGATCGATGAGAAGTGAACACCAAATTTCACATTATATGCCAAAAACTTGAGTTCTTTTTGGATTTCCTATTAGGGAATGATCGAGTTGTAGCCATGAGTGCTATAGATGGTCTAACGAGAGGAATGATAGGGGATCTCCTCTAAGTGTTCCAGTTGGCAGAGCAACCCTATGATGAATTTTCAACGTGCTTGGAGACAATTTTTATCTTTAGAATTTCTGATTCTAATATTCCAGAAATATTAGTATGTTTTTTTCTAGATCAAAGAGAGGAATGGAAAGCTTGGTTAAGGGGTCATTACCAATATCAATGCAATTTGCCTCAAATTAGATGGGCTAGATTAGTACCACAAAAAAGATGAAGCAATATCGATGTGTGCGATGTCGAATGAATCCAATCAACTGTGCATAAGTCAAAAGATCTTAAGTTGTGTCATATAAGTAGCACAACTTTCTCTTTCTTAATTTTCTACTCCGTCAACAATAAAAGCGTTTACTATGATTCTCTTTTCTTACTTTAGGTTTAAAGGTGATTTTGATTCTTCTAAAGAGAGCAACCTTTTAGTTTTTAAATATCCACTAGATGCCAGTCCAAAAGCAGAGAAAAAGCTAACTTGTCCTTGTATATAAAAGCACCTTGTAATAGAAAATGTCATGTGCTTTCATTGTATATAATATATTAATTATGTTTCGTTGAAATTTTGGTAATTATTATGCATCGGAACTGCAGCCTTGTTTGAATGTACAACTTTTTCTCCTTTTGGGTTGCACTATAATGCAGTTGCTATATGCATATAGTAGCTTTAGTGGCTGTTAGATTAGAAGGTTATATTGATTGACTAATCGAATGGCTATCCTTCACATGGCAATTTTTTTATTATTCTGACTTCCAACATGTTATTTCGGTCTCCCAACTTTGCCCTAAGATTTACAACTTTCTTCGTTTATCGTCCGTGGGTCTTTTATCTTTGATAGCTGATACATCACCTTGAGCTTTTATTTACTGATCCAGCCTCCATCTTGAGCATGAGTATTACAGTCGTGCAATAGCTTAAGTAGAGCCAATAGAACCTGTCTCTATGGTTGTTTTCAGATTCCCTGATTCTTTGACCCAGTGGCATTCAACCAAAATCGTGGTAGATGACAGAAACATTGGCTTCTATGTGTAGCAATTTGATTTTATCCAACCTTTATCATAGCGATTATAAATCGTAGGTGTGGTTTTAAGGCATAGGGTTTTGAAGGAGTGGATTTCAGGCATTAGGTTTCAGCCATCGGTTTTGTATGTGTCAAAGCACATCTCCTATAAGGACATGATATAGGAGCTCCTAGATCTAACACAGTTGCTTTGTTATTCCTTTAATGTACCAGTTGTCTAAAAAAATCAACATCAGCATGGTGTTTCACAATCGGATAACTCTGGTAAGAAGATTTAAGTTATAAGTCTATCCTGTGTTCAATTAATTTTTGTGTATGCAATTATTTAGATCGATAACAATGCATGGTGTCTTTGGATTAATATGGCAACGTCACCCAAATTGTAGATTTGTTTAAAGAAAAGAAAAAGAGATGCAGTTTTGCACTTGCATGCGACGCATTTGTACGGTATATTTTATAAAAATTGAACACTTTGTTTTTTGTCTTATGCTTATTAATATCCTCCATCTTTCCTCGGTATATTTTATAAAAATTGAACACTTTGTTTTTTGTCTTATGCTTATTAATATCCTCCATCTTTCCTTTGGTTTTGTTATGGTTATACAGTGCAAAGTTGTCTAAACTTGAATTTCGTTTATAGATTAATTTGAAACCCTTGTTAAGTGAGTACATGTCCGTATAATATCAAGGTCTTGGTCAAAGAGAAGAATATCACATTACACAGCCGACTACTTATGACGTGTATGATAAGTAAAAAATCAGGTAATTAATTTTTAATCAATTTAAATGGATACTTTTTTGTTGAAATAGACTTGTGGGTAGTCTGATATTAGACTTGTGAATGTCTATGTTGTTTGTTTTTCATTCATTGTGATAGAAGATTTTAGTGTGATTGTTGCTATGGAAAGCTACAGTGTTAGAACTAGCTTTGTGATGTGTAATATTTAGTTATAACTTCAGCGAATCTTAAGGCAATATTGTAGTTAGCATAACACATGTTTCTGTCGCAATGGTTGTTGGAGTAAATTCGTAAGTGTTTATTTGTGCTAATATTCTGATATGAAAGAGTCAAAATGCAAATTCGTTCATGCAGGTATCAATATTATGATAAAGGAACCTTAAACATAAGGAACATGAATATATTCATTGGTTTGACCTAAAAAACGTCAAGATGTCTTTTGTTATTTGAAAACACCTTCATATAGTGTTTATTAACTCGTCAATGTGCCCTAACTTTTCATAGAGTGTTGCAATAGTTATAAAAGTCACAGGCGGGCTTCAAGATCTTCTAGTGCATAGGGTCATCTTCCTTGGAAGGTAAAAGCCTTGGTTTTAAGTAAGATAAATGCATTAGTATACAATGGTTCTACTATTTCATGTTTGTACACCAAAATGAGGACATTTTCAATGTAGATAAGTCGTTGGGGTAGCTCATATGTCTAGGTAGTGGATTGGTTTTTATTGTACCCATAGTTTTGAAGTCAATAGATTCTGTGTTATTTTCTGTTTATTTCGATTAGGCGGAGAAGTTGCTAAGTTGAAAAGGGTATTTTGGCAATTGATATGAGGTAGAACTTATAATGTTTCATCATGGATTTACATAACAAACTTGAGGATAGTATTAAGTAATAACGTGTGGTATTTATGGTTTCCCGTTAACAGAAACTTTTTTTTTTTTTAGCCGTACGAGTTTTGAGACTATCATATGAAGTTTGAACCTTTTTTGTTTGTCTTGTTCACCAGCAAGGGTATAAAATGCAGTCATTATTCATTATATAATTGCGCCTATTGATTGCCCTGGCTGGCACTTGCTTGTTAATACTGATCATTCGAACTAGATTTTGTACGTAATAATAGTCAGATCTGCGAACTCTTCCCATCATTTGCGTAGGAAACATCTAGCATCATGATGGTTTATATGGGTGAACTTAATTTGCATACATTTGATGCTGTTTCACATAAATTAATTGTATTGCAAATCTTTGATAGGATATTAAAGTTCGTAGGGGATGAACACTTGAAATAATCTGCTGTGGCAATGGCTTTTACTTTTCACATTTTGTAATCAATGAATTAACATGTAAGGTCGTAACGAATGAGCAACCATGTAATTTTCAAAAGTGTGCATGCCTCCTCACATGAAGTTACATATGAGTATATAGATATGTGTGTGTACACACACGCGTGTGCATGCGCGGGCACACACACACACACACACACACACACACACATATATATATATACACACACACACACACACACACATATATATATATATAAACAATAATGCTAGACTTAGAACATTCATACAACATAAATTTTACAACATGAAGTAGCAGCCTAAGTGGCAAAATCCTATTGAAGATGTAATTTCCCTATTTCCCTCATTCATTTTTGCTTTTTCCTCCTCCAATGACTTTTAGCCATGTAGGCTGCCACGTCATATTGTAGAATATATGTTGTACGAATGTTATAAGTCTAACATTATTCATATATAAGATTCGTTATCAGTGTATTTGTATGCTTTAATATGAAACTTTGCACACGGTGTCTCTCTCTTCTGCCTGTTGTGAAACCTGTGATCTAACCCCTGGTAGTTTAGAAATCTTGTTTTATATATATTTTTTTGAAACCCTCTTGTCGATGCAATTTGCATGAATGTGTATGTATTGCATATGAAACTGCAGGACTCTATATTCCAAATATCGTTTGTTCGGAGTCGTTTATGATGTAGTGGTAGAATAACTTTTTTTATTTTGTCTTGTCATACTTGGCAACATGCCCCTAAAGCATGGCAATTAAAGAAAGTCGAATGGTATACCTATTTTTTTTATGTGTAGGTGTTGTACGTGAATTAGTACGAATATCTTGGTTATTCGAGTACATTCGTAATTGGATGTAAAAGTAGTATAGGCAGATATATAGGCTACTACTATTATATGTGTGTCCATAGATCTATAATTTTTTTCTTTAAATATGTACTTGTGTGTAGATAAGTTTATTTTTCGTTCTTCACATGTACACAGTAATAATTTCGCTATGACATTCATAGGTGAAACGTAATACTAGAGCAATGGTTCAAGTAACTTACAGCTAAGCAACATATTCCGTATTTCATCACTAAACCCAATAATTATGTTACTAGTATCATCTTATATGGTCTGTCAATAATTTGCAGATGGGTAGACATCGCATTTCATAGTCACATATTAGAATGGATATGAAAGGACGAAAATCTTTGAAGAAAGCAAGGAAGTCAACAACTACTGCTTGCAAAGAACCTCGTGTGGTGAGAATCAGGACTTTATGGATCCTTTTCCTTGTAATGTAACATATGGCTACTAAATAAATGGTTAAATTAATTTGTTATCGTATGAATGCGAAATCAACATTCACACTCACAATAACTTTGATTTGATTATAATTTTCTATTATAATGTTTCTTCCCATCACATAAATAAGTTTTGTACTATATATGCATAAAGTGCATTCAACTATTTATATGCCTTTGTGATCCTTGGTAAAATTTTAGCTTAAATGGCAATATAATGTTAATGATTTACGCGTTGTAACTTTTCGTCTTTCATGACTAGTTGGCTTATAGTTGACAATTTGACAGGAGTAGCTTAAGTCACCAACATACGATGCCGGATATGTCAAAGCGTTAAATTCCAGACAAAGACTACAGTCAATTTTATGACAATGTTGTTGAGCATGATTCTGTCGATATGAGACACATGTATGCAGTCTGTAGTTTGAAGCATTTTGTGCAATGTGTTTTTTATTTTTAATGAATGTTCAAAAGGAGGCTATGAGCCATATTAGGTTTGGGTCTATTGTTCATTCAAACTATGGGAGATTGAGACGATCTTTATGTTAGAAGCTTGCAGAGGATTGGATTCTGGTCACAAGTATGTTACTGGTGAATGGTGTTGAATTACCTATTACTGAAGACAGCTTTGCGAAAATGATGGGCCTTACTAATGAAGGGTTTGTTGTTTGCTTGGCAAGTCTTAAAGCTGACAATACAGAGCTTAGCAGTAGGTACATTTGTACATCAAGTGGCATACGACTTGCTTGTCATGTAGAGATAATATGAAACTGTACTTTTGCAAACGATGATTTCCTGAGGTCATTTCATTTCTTCTATTCACAATAGGCATATTGCTCTGTCCAACGTCAATAGCGTTCGTTAGGGCTTTTTATTTGCATGTTGTTAAAGATGTCAGAAACATCAGTGAACTGAATTGGTCCTAATTTTGTTTTGATAACCTTCTTAAAAGTGTTTTGAGGTATAAAAGATTCAAAATTTCAAACATTTTTGGTTGCTTGCTGTTTTTTCAAGTATTTCTCCCAATTTGTCATTATTGTTAGTATTTACAATGTTGATATTAAGCGATGTTTTCCTGCACTCTAACATTTATTTGTTTAATTGCCTATTGGTCAAGCTATACTACACACATCATGTTACCATGCATCTTGATCTTGTTGACAGATCAAGACCTCTCACCAGAGGGTGAAATGATTCGAAGATACGAAGATGCCTGGTATGGTTGCGATAGCAACATCATCATAAGACCATTATGTTATACGAATTAATACTTGATTATCATATCAAAAGATAGTTTTTTTCTTCAATCAATGTCGTGTATGTATTGTTACGTACATTTATCTTTCCGTATGGTTTGTGTGATGAGGTTTGACACTGTGTTCATTACTATTTAGTAAATTAATGTAAAATAACAACAAGTTTTTTAAACTCTTCAATGTATATGCAGAATAGGTTATATTAGAATAGAGTATTGGTTATGTGAATGTGAAGTTCATTGCACAAAGATTTAGTGTTTGTTATGTCATAACATGTGACATCCACTTGTTCATTGTCATTTCATCCTTAAGTTAATTACACTTGCGTTTCAGTTTTATATCTTCCTCTTTGAATCTTTAACCACTTGGAAGATCTTAGCTGCTAGATTTCGTTATTTTCTTGCTTCGTGGTGAATGTAAGTCATTCTAGTTTACATACATTGTTGCTCCAAGTCATCATTAATATATTGTAATATGTTTCTGGTCAACAGATAAAGGGTGACGTAGAGTTATACGTGGTCAAAAATGTAAACACATATTCACTACAAGAAAATGCCTCTTTTACTGTGAGCTTTTACTGCGGTTTTTAGAAACTAAAGTAAATGCCAAAATCTGTGGCGGTCAACCACAACCGCAGTAAACCTCACAATACATAACCACGAACCCTCCCTCATGTTTTATTTTCACTATTCTTACCCTAAGGAGAAGGTTACCCTGAGGGTTTTTTTAACTTTTCAATTTCCACCGCTCCTCTCTTTAGCCACAATTTTCTCGCTTATTTTCTCTCCATCCAAACAGCCTTTCTTTTTACTTCTCTTACTCACGATACGCTTTTCCAAGCTGTCACGATGAAGCAACTCATCTGCCACCTCTCCTATGTTGTACAACCTTCTTTGCTCCTCCATTTCCCCACCCTGCTGTCTGCATCAGCCCAGGTACAAGGTTGTTTGTCGCTGCTCTGCTAACTCCAAATCCATCCCCTAAAGGCCACATTCCCATCTACGAAATCGTTTTGGGTTTTTCTTTATCATTTTTTAGTTTCCATTTTCAGAATTAACTCACTCCTTCTCTCTTGCATTTACATTTTTGGTTTTCTAAAATCTACAAATTCCACCCAGATTCAGATCTCCACTTTCATATTTGATTTTTCTTTTTGGTTAATTCATGATACTTATGGACCAATCTCAGTTTTCTATTTATGATTTGGCGATTTAAGTTTAGGATTTGATATTATGTGTATTTTCTTGTTTGATCTCATATGGTAATTCAGTTTTATATTCAGATTTGCTACATTGGAATGAATTGAAATCAAATTCGTATAATTGCGTGTGGATGATTATTGGTTGATGTTTTTGTAGAAATTTTCAATTAAGGATTTGGGATTAGTGGCGTTTCTTTGCAGTTGTCAACAATAGGCCTTTTCAGTTGCGAAAAATGGGGCTATCTTTCGCCAAGTTGTTTAGCAGGCTTTTTGCCAAGAATGAAATGCATATTCTGATGGTGGGTCTCGATGTTGCTGGTAAGACCATCATTCTCTACAAGCTCAAGCTGAAGAGATCATTACCGCCATCTTTACCATTGGCAACTTGACTTTCGCATCACTTTTTGTACTTTCAGCCTAAATGGTTGCAAGATATATGAATTGCAGCTTTTAATTTAGAGAATATAATTAGGCCCCTTTTTGTCTTCTTATGTTGGACTGAAATGCTTTGCTTGAATTTAGTAATGCATTTGTTAAACTTCGTCAAAAACAAGCCCAGCCTAGCATTATTATGTACAGGCAGTCCAAGTCTAGGCCATTTGATTTCATTATGCGTTGTAAAGTTGCATTTTACTGTTAGAGTGATGTTTTAATTTATAGTCTTGACTTTAGCGTATTAACATTCCTACCATGGTAGTAGTTTGTGTGATGGGTTGTTTGTTTATATTGCTCAAGATTTAAATGCTTGAGAAATTTGGTTTTCTAAGTTTTCAAACGAAGAACAAAAATATAAATAAAATATTGTTTGAACTTGGCCTGCAATTCATTTGGATCTGAATTTGTTTGAACATAACTAATTAACTTAGATTAATTAAACTTTTTAGTCATGGGCCTTATCTCTTGTTAAGAATTTCAAGCTTGACCCATTGTATTTATTAGAATGAAAGGTTTACATATGCTTTTAGAGGATTCATTACGAGTACTAGAAGTAAAGCCTAACATCATTAAAATTGTTACTAGAGGAGCTCTCATGTTCATCTAAATTATTCTTCTAGCTAGTGATATTAAATATTACAACTTCTAAAGTATGGCTTGTTTAAATAAAAGTGCAGGAATCGAATTGTATATATATTTGGACCACATGAACTGAAATTGATGGTTTCTTATAAATCTAGATACCTAGTGCTAATTTGATTTGTGTTTGAGGTCAGCTATGGTTTTGTTTTAGAGAGTTAGTTGAATGAACTTCATTTTTACTTCATATTATCAAATGTCTCTTTCTATTTTACTTCATGTACTTGATGCTTAGAATTATGTACATTTTTTTATATGAATATATGTTAATTCAATATATGAATATTTTAGTTCATTCTTACTATGTACATGGTGATAACACAAGTCTTAAATATTTTTAAGTTCTGATAGATTTGTTCAATTTCTTAGATTAACTTTAGTAGACTTGGGCATATGGCCCGTTGGGTCCAGGGCCCTGGTCAGATTCGGACCAATGGGGCGGGTCTGGACCCGCCTCGGAGCATTATAGGGGCGGGTCTGGGGCAAAATTTTTTTGCCCCGGTCGGGGGTCCGGGTCCGGGTCTAGCCTCTTGGACCCGTTGACCTGCCCCACCCCGCATGATTTAGGGGTATAATTATAAAATTTTAAAATTTTAGGACAATTAAATAATTTTTTAGGTTATATATGTTAAACTTTTCATATATATAAATTTTTAATAATTTTACAAACAACGCAAATGCTTTAACAAAAATTACATTTTAATTAATAATTAACATCTTTTAGTATATGAACATCAATTTAGTCATGTTATAATAACAAAATAAAATATTTGTATTTTATAGTAATTGAGTTTGTATAATATATACAATCTTGATATAGATTATTAAGTACTAATTAAATTATTAAAATATTAACAAGATTATTTTCAAAATATATATGCCAATCATATTATTATTATTATTATATTGAAATTAAATCAACATGCTATTGAAAAATTATTTAATTGTATTATAAACTATTTGAAAAATTGTCAATTAACTAGTTTACAAGTAATAATACACTTTTAACATTATTTCTAATAGAATATGTAACATTATTACTAATAAAATCAAATGGTAATATATAGCCATTTTGATTTTAGTTTAAAGATTTATTGTTTTTATGATTGTTAAAAAATGATCATAGTTAAAATGATATGATGAGAAATTAAGAATGGAGTTATTTGCAAAGATGTAAATGTTACAAGGGGGTTATTGTAAAAATATAAATATTTAGGGGCGGGACGAGGCAGGTCTGGATCTACTCAAAACTTTTTTGCCTCGCCCCGCCCCGCCCTGCAAAGGGGCAATGGGGCGGGGCGGGGCAAAATAATTTTGAGTGGGGCGGGGCTAGATACCTGCCGCCCTGTACTCGCCCCGCCCCGATTCCAAGCCTAAACTTTAGGCTGCTTTTGGTACGTCAAGAATGTGTATTTGCCATTAAGTTCAACTTTGACATGTTGTATAGTCTGTTTTTTATTATTTTCTTTGGGAAGTGTAAATTCTTGTTTCATTTGTTAACCTTTGTAGTGTCCATTGAGGGCTTTTTGCTAGAGCAAGATCACAATGTTATTAGCTATAGCACTGCAATTGATAATAATGTATAATGCGTACTCTTAACAACAATAATTAGCTATTGATAATGCAATTGCAGTGCTCTTTGCATCTTTAGAGCTACAGAACGCACATCATACAGTCTTATCTGCATAGATATATCTAGACTCCATGGCTCTTTATGTATGCTTGTACATGGCAATTATATGCTTTTAAATTTATTTCATTTCTTCATGCAATTTATTTGTTCTTGCAAGAACTTTTGTATAATTTATGAATTGTTAATTTAATGTCATGTTCCATGTTAGACTTTTAGCTTCTTGTTCCGAGGTTAATATGTACAGACCAAAAAAATTGGATACAAAAATGGATTCCTAGAATTAGAAATGTGTACAGACCAAAAAAATTGGATACAAAAATTGATTACTGGATTAAAAAATGTGTGATGCTTTTTTACGGCGGTTCTCAAAACTGCGGTAAATAACACTACAAACTAGACCACACCACACGGCGTTTTTACCTGGACTATGTGCCCACGGTTAACTATTTACGGCAGTTTTGGAGCCTGTAGTAAAAGAAGAAATACTGTTGTAAAAGCTGACAACGGTTATTTACGGCAAGCTTCTTAACCGCAGTATAAGGCCTTTTACAGCGGGCCAAAACTGCGGTAAGAAGTCACGAGACTTTTTACGTCGCCACTTACTACGACGGGCCGAAACCGTAGTAAGCCGGGTCGTAAACGACTTTTTACTGCGGTTTCGGCCTATCGTAAAAGGCTTTTTTTCTTATAATGATTACAGGTTAATTCATAATATGGTTTTGGTTCATTATTAAAGCCACTGTGTGTCTCTATTATCTGGGCCTTCACTCATGCACTCAATGCCATTGATGCAATTATATATAATCCTATGCCATATGCACATGATAAGGCAAAATGCAAAATCCGACTGAAGGTCTTCCACCTCTACTATTGATCACAGGTTGCGCTCCATTAAAGAGGCAGTTAATTCCACTTATGCCTTGAAATCCAAATGTTGGGAAACATCTAAAGTCATCCTGCAGAAATTAGTGTTTTTATTTGTGTTCTTACTAGTGGCAACCACAAATATTAACTTACAAGTCTTGTACCGTAGAATCTTACCTTACACCACCGATGTCAGAATGTATTTTTTACTACTTCAATGTTGTTCAATATGTATTTGAGTACAATGTCATGCACCATTGAGTTGAGTTTCATTGTACTATTTATTTATTAAGAAAATATTATATGTTACTAATAGACACAGCTTCATTAGGACTGCATCAGATGATTGTTGTGTTATTAATTTGTCCTTGTAGACATTTTTTAGTAATGTTACCATTGTTTCACTCTCCGATCTAAATCAAAAGCATCTTTTTAGTTCTCTGATTCTTAAATTCATAGGCAAATTATAGTTTAACCATTTTCTTGCAATTTTGTTCCATTTGCGATATTTTATGATTGAAATTTAAATTGCATTGTTTAATAAGACCATAGCGGTGTTTTATAAACCATAAACGAAGTAGTGTGTTCTCTATTGTCATTTACTCTGATAGTCACCGCTTCTTGTTCACATGTTTACTTGAATTATACCACCTCATAATGACAAATAACATATTCTTGTAGCGTCAATCTAGTTAGTAATGGAGCTGCGACTCTGAGTGAGACAATCACCCTTTTATACATTATTAACTATTCAGTGTGGAAGCAATTGCTATCTCACATTATTTTTTGCCATATCCATTAACAAGCACTTTGTATATAGTTTAAATTAGGACATCCACCCTCACTCAACTGTTCGTAATGAATGCATCATTGCCCAATAGCCAAACAAGCGGTGACTACAAGAGTTCATCAATCCTGGGCAATTATCATTTCTTTGTACATAAAACCCACATCCTGAGGACAATTGTTGCCAATAACCACCCATACCTCACCTATATGATTACTCAAGTCACACCCATCGACTGCAATTTGGTTACCATTTCCATAAATCCTATCCAAATTTCCAAGATGGCACTGGTTTCCTTTTGGAAAGACATCCATTTAGGATAACTACACAACGGACATATTATACTGTACAATGCCTCTACTGGAATGTCTATATTGCTACATACAGCTAACTATTTTGTTTCATATTCACAAACACATGTTCTCAGCACATACATCTCTTATCTCTAGTTGTCCCTTCCATCTAATTACAAGAAATTATTTCATAATGTACAAAATGGAGAACAATCCTCTATCAGCCAATACCAGTAGTACTTCTTTCAATATCTCCATCCCCCTATTCAAGACCTATCAATTTTCAAATATTACGCCTTGTAATTCATCATACTAGTGATATTTGGCAAACAAGATCACTGCCTCTAAAATGAATACCAAACCTTTTATGACACTATTGAAGAAATGCCTATATTCCTTATGATGTTAATAGTTATATGACCAATACCATTAATTACGAAACTACCAAAGCTTTGAAATTTGACAATGATAACTTAAAATAACTAACAAATGCCATGAGGTAATGTTAAATCTCCTTCGTTTTAAACAAGTGATTGCATATATCTTTGAAAAATATTGACTAAAAATAGTTGATGTTCTGCACATACAATATATGTGATTACGTTTGAGCAAAAACTACATAAACATTACAATTCTGTTTCTCTTACCTATGGCAACCATAGGTTTATAGAATATACCTAGCGTAGTGGAATTGTTAGGTTTGTCATATTTTCTAACTACACATGAAAAAAAAATACTAACCAATGTGTTTTCGTTGGAGGCACATCCAGTTGCGTAGACTCTCATAAGTCGAGAACATTACTATCAAAAGTCATCTTTCAAACTCATGACCTGCTCCTCGAACTTCGACTCCCGTTTCATGAATTCCTTCCACCATCAGAAATATGTCACACCAGAACTGCCCTCTGCAACGATTGAGATTAGTGCAATATACAAATTTGAAAAAGGTGCGCTACAAGAAAAAGGGGTATATACTACACCCTTCTACGGCGATTTTTAAAAAATGTCGTAAACAATGATATACCCACCCCATTTACTTCGGTTTGTTGAACTGCCGTATACAGGGCATAAAAAACCCCCAACCCATTTTACCCTAATCTCGCATGTTCTCTCAGCTTCCATCCCTCCCACTCTCTCTAAACTCTGTCAACACACCCTTTCTCTTTATATCTCCTTGTCTCTCGCCTCCTACCAGTTCTTCGGTCTTCTTTCTACAAGAAGCAATAGATCTTCTTCCTTCTCTAAGAAGCCCAAGCGATTCCAGATGAAGAAGTGGAGCATTGTCGTTCTCTGGTTCTCAATCTCTCTCTCTCTCCCCCCTGCTTTCAATGCATAAGTATCATTTGATTCCAATTTTTTACTTTATAGTAGAAATAGTCGTGGCTCTTCTAAGCAAATCTGGGAAAGGAAATTAAAAACAAAAGTAGCAATTGCATCTTTACTTTAAAAACAAAAGTGTCGAAATAGAATAAATATGTTTCTATGTTCACATATTAAAGTAAAAGGATGTTTGCATATGTTGAGAAACAAATATGTTACCCAGAAAGTCGGTGTCTTTAAGGCCTTTACTTCCGATGAGAAGAACTTCAAGTTTTCCTTTTACCATTATTTTTTGCTTAATTAATGAAGTAGTCAGCCCACCTACTTTGACTCACTTCCATTCTCCGTGAACTTTAAGCTTTCCTTTTACCATCATTTTCAGCTTAATTAATGATAGACTCAGCCCACCAACTTTGACTCACTTCCATTCTCCCTTTGCCACTTTATTTGTCATCCATTATTATTTTTATATTTATATTTGATTATTACTTTTCCTACTTGGAGTGGATCATCATTGGCATGACTTTTTGGAAATAATTTATTAATATCTATTTGCAATAAATCAAATGCATTTCTTCTTTGTTGATGTTTGCTTTCAGGACATACGAAATAATTTCTTACTTTCCTCCAAGAATTAGATTTGGTTGATTTCATAGTAGTAGAGCTAATTGAAGATCTGAACGGCAGAAAGGTATTCATTAATTGCTCATTGAAAAATAAATTTCTGCTTATTTTGTCTAAATATTCTATTGTTTTAATTCAATTCGTTGGTGTATGGGATCTGTAAGTAAGATTAAATTTTGTTTTTAACAACTTTTTTTAATCTTTTAATTTTAATTTTAATCTGGGATCATGTGATTTAATGATTTTAATTATTTTTTTGTTTAATTATTTGAATTTTTTATTCGATTGCTTAAATTCAGTTTAGGTGTTTAATCTTTTAATTCTAATTTGGTGAATTAGATGTTAATTAATGTTGGGTATTTGGGATTTGATTTTTTAAATTTTAAACTGATTGAGTTTTGCAATGCAATCTGTATAATTTATTAAATTGATTTTTCTTTAGATAGCATTTAAGAAATCACGATATGTTTATTAATCTAATTTGTCTGGGTTTCAAATGCACTAAAGTTATTAATTTATGATGATTTGATTATCTTGTGCTAGTGGATTTTGAGATCATTGTTATGATGATTAATGACAATGTTTTTTTATTCAAATCTCTTATTTGGGACAAGTATGTACAAGTTTATGATGATTAATGATTGTGTTTTCTTCCAAAAGTTTTGCTCCTACTTCTTTCATCTTAGATGACCAGGATAATATTACATTTATACATGGAAAGAAAACAATAATAGTAGAATGGAAAACAAAAAACTGGGCGAAGATTTTTGATTTGTTAAACTACCTTCATTAATTTAAGAAGATAGTTTACCAATGAGTTATATTATTTTTAATGTAAAATAAATGAAGACAAAGACCATAAACTAGCATCGAGAATAGTCAATTATTATGTCATCAACTTTTATATATAGTATATATGATGATTGTAGAGATTAAACTTGAAATTAAAATGTAACCATCTTTTTCCCCACTTCTAAGTTTTCAACGTTTGCTTTTTATAATTTATATTTGTATAGTGGTCCCAATTGCTTCTCTTTTTTTTTTTTTTTTGGTAAGTTGCTGCCTATGGATGGTATAATGGAACTGTTTAATTAAACAAAACAATCTTGTAACTGTTTAATTTCATTCTTGAACTTACAAGTGATATTTGATTATTATTATCTCATGAATTGTACATGTCAAGTTTAAGGATTTCAATGCTGCTGTGGAGGACCTATCAGCATGTGTGAAGCTTGATAAGGGTAACAAGTCTGCATATACATATTTGGTGAGTAGTCAACATCCTAGCTTTTGCCAGAGTGTAGAATCAAATTAATTCATGCTCTTTTTACTCTAATTGCCTGGACTTTGGCATTTATAGGGTTTGGCTTCATCTTCAATTGGTGAATATAAAAAAGCTGAGGAGGCGCATTTGAAAGCAATCCAGCTTTATCGGCGTTTTCTTGAGGCATGGGCTCATCTTACCCAAGTAACCCGGCAGCAGTTTCTCAGATATTTGTCTGTAATATCTTCATTGCATGGAATGGACAACATGGTCTCTATAAGAAATTTTCAGCAGGAGATATATAGGCATTAGAATGGTTTTTGATAGTCAAGTTCTAAATTTAAGCAGCAGTGCACATGTTTGTGAGTGTATTCTCTTAGCTAACCAGAAGCTCAAACCTAGTGTTCTCTGTAAAGAACAAGCATACTCTCTGTTCAATGTAACTACTTTTCTGCACTAAGATGCTTGATCAAGTACTATTGTTGTGAATTTGTGGTTTCTTGCAGTTCTACCAAGATTTGGCAAATTCAATGAAAGCTTTGGAATGCCTTCAACAGGTTCTAAATATCGATGAGAGGTAGGTTGTCTTTTGATCTCTATGCCTAAGTATGAATATTTAGCTTGGTTTTGATTAGTTATGAAGCTTAAAAATTTCTCGTGTCAAGTGACTTACACACTGCTTTAGCTAGTTTTACGATTATATGAAGGACGAAAAAGATATTTTTATATTGTTTAACTTCATAGCTTGAACAAGGAGTGGTTTGTAATTGGACTATATCATTAAATTTTATTGGGCTGAAAAGTTTCACATTATTTAAAAAAAAAAAACTTTTGCCATGAAATTTTCAATAAACGAAGTTTGTTGGATCAAGCCTTTGAAGGTGCTTAATATAATTTTATATACATGAGAAACTTTATGTGACACCAAAGGCTAGTTTGAGTGTTAAGGCATTTGGGTTTGGTGTAGCAAAGCTAAAGGGATCGATGGGTATATATATAGTTTTTGTGATTCATGAAGATTAATAAATAGGTTAATGCTTGTGTCTCTTGCTCTCAATGAAAATGCTGTTAGTTCTTTTCTGCATCTCTTCATAATGCTTGAATATGTGATTGTTTGTGTGTATATTTATTGGTGTTAACTTTGCACTCTCCCTCTATTCTCTATATTTGTCATTCTACTTTAATTTTAAATTTATTTCAGTTTATCCCTCATTTATTGAAGATTGGAATATGACTGTACTTATATCATGTCTATTAGTTTTGGAAAGATTCAGAGCTGTATGACATTTGATTTTTCATGGCTCTGATATACAACTAATTAAATTATGAATTTTGTTTTCTATCTATCAATACTTTATAACTCTCACAAAAAGGGATATAGTAACCATTTGGCAATTAATTTTGTAAGATAGCCTTTGACTTAATGCAATTTTCTTTTTTTAGCTGAGATTTGTTCCAGGTGTTTCAGGTACCATAAATCTTTCTATATCTAAACTTTGAAAAACATTTCTAGGTTTGAAAAAAGCTTCAAGAGATTGGTGCTGAAATGATTTCTCTAGCAAAGAGCCTCACAGAATTGTCAAGGACTTCCTGCAATGAGCATGTATGACTACCATGTTGCATACTTTCTTGAGTTTCATTCTAAATAAATTTTTTTCTCTGCTTCTAAAGTCTGGAAAGTACAGTTTATGGTTGTGTGCAGCCCTTCTGTCTCAATTATTATTATTATTATTATTATTATTATTATTATTATTATTTTTATTATTTATTTCTTTCCAGATTGGGGGCTTAGTACGCTGTACCTTCAATGAAGAAAAAAATGAGGTAAATTTTCTAGGTGCTTGTTAGTTTGGCTTGCATTTTTCATACTAGGAATGCTGATAGATGTGGTATGTTGTTACTGCTATATTATTAAATTGTTATTGTATTATATGGTTTTGAATTTTAAGTGCTTCTTAATTATGGTAACTGTTACTTGTTTTTAACAACGCAATTGAACAATTCATACCAAGGTGGCCTTGAATTCTTTTTAACATTGTTTTAATTAATCTTGTTTTCTTGTCTTTGCTGTCATATCTATTGATCAACATATGACTTTCTATTGCTGCTTCTCAGGAATATATTCATAGGGTTGGACGAACAGCTCGTGGAGAAGGTGCAAAAGGAAATCAAATGGAAATGCCCTGCTTTTCTTTATTCCAGAAAAGTTACAATTTCTTAAATATCTTAAGGTTGAGTATCAAGTTTTTTAATTAAAAAAGTGTGAAATTGAAACTGATTTATTTAACAGGTATGGAGTGATCTAAAATGCCACCTAAAAACAATAATGAATCAGTTGGGCTTTAGTGATCATGGTGCTTTTTCAACTAGCTGTCCAATGGGTGATTATGGTGTACTGTGAAAATTGAAAAATGCTTTTGAAATCAGTGGTCACCAAGTTAGAGCACAGAAGGGGAAATTACAATAATTAACAACCAATTTTCTCTTTTATAGCAGATTTTGGGATGCAATAAGCTATTTTTTATTAACTAATAATTTTGTGTTAACTTTTAGGCAGCAAAAGTCCCTGTTGAAGAGTATGAATTTGATCAAAAGAAGTTGGCAAATGTGCAGTCACATCTGGTAATTTTAGTATTACTTAATTTTTCATAATCTATTATTATATTTTAACTGATTGTTGGAAACTTAGGTTGAAGTATTTGTCTGCAGAGGTTGAGGGCAGCATTGTATTTGGCACAAGCTCTAGAATATTGTAGTAGTAAAGGGAGGGCACTTTACCATGATCTCAATGCCTACAGGATTTTGTTTGATAAGGTAAGTAGTTTTTGTGCAGTTTTTGTTTATTTATGAACCAGTTTAATCTTACTACTTGATAGATTCTGAATCGGTGGTTGACAGGATGGTAATCCAAGGCTCTCTTGCTTTGGCCTTATGAAAAACAGCAAAGATGGCAGAAGCTATAGCACAAATTTGGCCTTCACCCCACCAGAGTACTTGAGAATAGGTACGCACAGCTTCTGGGAATAAATAGGTTTATGATAACAGACATGATATGTACTTGCATATGAGAAACAGAAAACTTGCAATATGGACCTATTATTCTGCCTATAATATGGGTTACAAGAATAGTTGGAGATATCATACTTTCTTAGATAGGATTAAAGATTATTGTGAATAATCACACACACTAAGCAATACTTTATTCTACGATAATGAAAAATCCATTAGTTAATCTAACTGTACCATTATGCTCATGGAAAGTGCATTTCTTGATAGAAGTACCTGTTTGCTTTAGTCATCTATTCACTCTTTACATTAGTCTATTTCAAGCAGCATCATAACCCATGCATGCATCAATCCAATTGTCCATTTAATAATTTCATTAGTTATTTTAAAGGCAATAATGAAATTGCTTTACTCGTATGGTGTTATTCTTGCACTAAAAGAGGGATTGAGAACCAAATAAACAAAGTTTCTCTCTCTGTGTGTTTGTGTTTGATGCATGGAGGCAGACATTTATAGTCACAGTTTGCCTTTGCACATTTGAATATTTTACTTGAGAAAGACATAAATCTAATTAGTCAAGAGCTTATATCAGGTTCCATCACATGTTCTGATGGCTATTGCACATGAAACTGCTTCCTCAACATAGCCATTGTCATTGACACCTCTTGGTGAAGCTTGCTTGAGATTGGATCTCACTGCCATACATGAATTATTAGAGAAGATTAGATACAAGGATGATGAGGGCATTCCCAATGAGGTCTTATAGTTCCACTTGTAGACTTGGCATTCTATTTGTTATGTGTGAAAGTTTTATTTTCCATAATGGCTTTCTTTTGACAAAATGGAGATATTTTGTATTACTCTTTTGTGAATTTTCTAATCAGAGGTTTGAATTATAATGATTTGTGTAAATTACTTATCAGGTGATTAAACTATATGAAAGTTGTTGAACTATCTAACTGACATGTTGTTTAACTGTTTGATTATAACGTGTTGAATAGTGTGGATGATGATTGCGTTATATTTGGTTTTTTTAGATTATGATTGAACCAGTATATGAGATATTTTTTTATTTGATTTGATTTCATTATATTCATTGAATGAATGATTACAAAATTATATCAAAACATTTTTTTGAGACATGTTAATTATTTTGTAAACAGCAAATAAACATATAATAGCACAAGCAGCGAAATTTTGAAAAATTTTTGCTAACTATTTACGGCGGTTTTTTGGTCGACTCAAAAAAAAATTTTTTAACTATTTACGGCGGTTCCCCATCAACCCAAGATAGTTGTACAAAAATTGTATAAAACCTTTTTACGACGGTTTTGTGACTTTTTACGGCGGTTTTTTGGTCAACGTAAAAAATTGTATAAAACCTTTTTACGACGGTTTTGCGGCTTTTTACGATGGTTTTTTTGTTTGTCGTAAATATAACTTTTTACGACGGACACAAAAACCGTCGTAAAAAGGTGTGGTGATTGCCAATCCTGTTTCATCGTTTGTTTTTACGCCGAACAATCAAACCGCCGTAAAAGACTATTTACGGCGGGCCAAAACCACCGTAAAAGCTTTTGCTGCGGTTGTTTTTGTGGCGGTTGCAAACCGCCGCATAACCGCCGCAAATGTGTTTTTACGGCGGTTTTGGCCCGCCGTAAATAGTCTTTCCTGTTGTAGTGGTGACACAACAAACCTTGGACACATTAATTATAGGCTACGTAATTGTCATGAATTAATTACACCCATCACCATAGCCTTTATTGTTTGGAAGGTAAACAACAGCTCTTACTCAAATGAGATGTATGTATACCTTTATACCAGTTGTCGACATTTAGCAATTTCATGACAATCATCATGCTTGCCATTTTGTAATTGTAATATATTAAACTAGAACCAGATATTGTGTTTTCGAAGTTATTGGCCATAAATATCTAACCTCATCCTCAACTGCAACTGTCATGGTGAACCCCCACAAAGCCAAAAAGTTAAAAGCCTCCCAACAAGACCACCTATTTGCCACACATCAAAGACAAAAAGACGAGGGATGTCAGCCTTCTCATGTTGCTCACAAGCATAAAGAATAATTTTAATGATTTATTTATAAGTATATTTTGGACATGCTAACACCAATTCCTACAGTTCCCCTCTAATAGGGAAGGTTCCTACCATTGTCTGTTTAAGTAATTAGTGAACAATAAATTGTACTATAAACGAAAATATTCCTCACATATTATGGTGGTCGCACCAACCCAAAAAGTCATAAAACCACACTCGTTCCCTTGTATCAAAAAAACTTGGTTGTTCCTCATTAGTGTCATTCACATTTGTTTCTACATAATTGTAGACTTCTTCGTTGTCCAAACTTTCACTATCTTTATACCTATGAGCTCCATAATATCATACCCCTTTTATGCTGGCACACAAGACTATATCGATGCAAAGTCAACCTTATAAGTTGGCTACCCCATTTCAGTAATTTAACACCTATCTCCAGTCCGTACATAGTACCTCTGCCTTTCCTATACATGCTTTTCACCATGTCCCACCTTCTTTCACTTAGTCGTTATCTGTAGCACCTCTTTGAACTTGCACGTAGCCTTTGTATGTCCGACCTTGCCACATTTATTGCACTTGCGATATTTTTTTTCTTTTTGAGAACTTTTCTTAGTCTATAAGTGCCCTTCGCTTTCATAGTGGGAGGATCCTTGACATTATCTCTAATCTTTACCCTTCCTTCTTTACCTATAGTGTCAACTATCTCTAGCCCCATCAACCGTTGTGCCTGCATTGTCATTCTATGCACACATTCCCTTGCCTCTTTGTACCCTGCATCGCTCTGTGCTGCGAATTAGCATATTTTCTTACTTGTGGCAGCCAAGTACCCTACCCTGGCTCTCGTTGTTTCACCCCATGTCTGACTATGCCAATTGCATTTCAACTTCACCGCTTTGGTCCATCGTTTTGAATGCTCTGCCTTTATCACACAAAATATATGTCTACACATAATTTTGGTGCTCTATATCAACTTGCACGAGCATTCCAACTTATTGTCTACGTGGTGGTAAACAACAATCCACCTTTTCTCCTTATCTTGAAATTAGGTGATCTCATACACCACTCCCCCAACATTACACATTAGATCATTCACAGTTAGAACTCCCTCACCACTTACCTCAGTCCAAATTCAGAAGAAGACATCCTTTGTATACCTTTTCGAGCTTGGTCCTCATATCGTACCAAAGGCATTTATAATATTGGTTGATTATTTTCACTGTGGAAATCTGCTACTGCCTTATCATTCCTCATTCTCTGCAATGCCCGCTCAACTTACCTGTAAAACTCTAAGAAAGTTAAGTCTGAGTGCACATAACGGTTTATAAATGCATTTGTGCTCTTACACCTCCACGAACTCTTTATCCCTACAAAGAAATGTTCTCTCAGGTACGTCTGACCCTGTATTGCCTTATCCTTGTATAGTTTCTATATCCATCCATTATCCTTTAGGCCATGACTCTTTACCAACTCCTTCCACTCACTTTCGAACTCATCGATAATGATGTTCTCTCCCATTAATTTTCCAAACTTCCCCATAAATTCTGGATTACCAATGTTATGTTGAGCATTTCTATCAAGATGATAGCTGCATAGGCGATGGGTGGTAGGATGATTTTAATTGCTTTTTGCATTGATTTGTCCCCATCAGTAATTACTGCCTTAGGTTGCTTGTTATTTATCACCTTTATTAATGCTCTCAAGAGCCATGTATATGTGTCCACCATTTCATCAGCTAGCAACCCACCCCTGCTACATTAGTTTTCTTATGGTGGTTAACTCTAGTGAACACAACCAATGTTTCCTTGTATCGGTTTGTCTTATAAGTTGCATCAAATCCGATTACATCACTAAACAATTGATAATCTACCTGTGATCCACTATCGCTCCAAAACATATCTCTCATCCTATTATTCGTATCAACTTTGTATTCAAAGTACAGCCCTGGGTCTGATTCCTTTCTTGCCATAATGTAGTCCAGTAATCTTTGGGAATCACCATCAACATCATCTGTCCACCTTTCAACATCCATCTTATTCTGCAGATCCTTCCCTGTAAACCCAACATTTTCATATACTTTAGCCATTGTGACCATGTACTCCATTGCTTTTGATGCGTTCACCCCTACCTGGCGTAATCTCTTAGCTAGTGTAACATCTTTGTCTTCCACCTTTCTATTTGATCGTAGAAACTAGATGTTGTTTGTCGATGCCATATTGTGATTATGGTTGTCCATGAACTCCATCACCTCCCATTTTCCTATTTTCTTATTAAGCTTTACACGGAACGCACTGTGCAACCTACACACATCAATCCTCTGGGTTCTCGCACTCTCTTTGAGTTTGTGTAACCACTTCTTTTCCCTAAAACTTTGTTTTGCACATACCTATGCCTAACTGTACACTTACCATTGCTATCTTTATGTAGTACATCCTTCCTAATGCTAAAACCCCTTTTCTTGTAATGATCTATGTAGTACTTCTTAGCGTCCTCTAGGGGGTTGAAGTTTGTCCACACCCCCCCCCCCCCCCCCCTCCCTCCAATAACAAATGCCTTGCTTCCCTTTTCTATGGCCTGGCACTTAATGTCCTCTTCCACAGCTTTGTTTGCCCCTTCTATTTTACCCCCTATTTCATTGGCTGACTTGGTATTATACACTCATTGCTTGCTTGTTCTTGTTACATCGTCAGTCTCTAGCTTTGGTATGAAGTTCCCATTTGACCAAAAACTTGAATCGTCCATTTCTTCTTATTCGTCCTTTATTGTCTTCTCTTCTTGTTTTAATTCCATTTATGCCTGCCCTTCACTTATCCTTTACCCTTCAGAACCGTTTTCCCATTGTATCTGCATAAGCATTCAGACCCATCTCCCTGACTTTTCCGTTCTGTGCCCTCTCATATTGGATTCTTTGACGACATTTCGATTCTCCCACCTATCAAACATATGTCTATTTTCCCACCAAATGGCCTTCTTCCAGCTTGTGTTACCTGCCCACACAATGACCTTCATACCAAAAATATGATATGACATGATACTTCTAATTATGAAGTCAAACCTATAATTGGCCTATTTTTTGCTTCGATAAATACTATAAGTTCTCCCTTGTCATCATGTCACCGTGTTCACATCATTGTCTTCTGCATTTACTACTCTATCTTTACCTTTGATGAATTTTCCTTGTTGAAAGTCATGCACAACTGCCAATACTGGTTACACTAACCACTTTTTTACCTTGTAGTTTTGCCTCTTACTTAGCATCGCAAATGGACTCCCCTACAAGCTGAAGGGCTATAATTTGTATTATCAATGTTGTGACCCACAAACTTCAAAATCCATACAATAAACTGTCGAACATTTCACTATAGAAACCCAATTCTTAAAAGTCACCTTCGCATTCCTAGGTAAAGTTGGTGCATTATTTAATAAGGCCGAATACCATGCCTTATGATCGTTTTGGATTTTACTAGGTTGCACCAGTCTTTCTACTAATGGATGATAATTGGCCCAAAGTTTGTGAAATGGCCCACCTTGGGTAAACCTGCAGCGTCCTTATCTTCTACTGTTCTACAGTTACTTATAATTTAATTTAACAACGTCCAGTCATATTACTTTTTGTACACGTTTAACAATTACCAATTAGATTTCAAAAAGTTTTCAAAAACACTAAGGACAAGCCTCTTACTGTCTATAATCAATGTTCACGCTATTACCATTACTTGCTTTAGGTTCCTCTGAATTTTTCTTCAACATGTATTGCATTGACCATTTATGTATCCCCACAAATATATTATTTATCCCTACGAATATAAAATATGTCGTCACATTACTCTTACATACATGTCACCATAAAATTAACTTATGATTGGTCATGCATATAATTATTGATAAATCAATTATCGCACGCTATTTTACAATATATACTTTATGTTTCCCTTATTTGATATAGCCATAACATAATATAAACTGCATTTATACCGAGTGATTGGATAGTAGAGAAATTATATTTCAATAAAAATAATTTGCATTATCTCAACTAGAAACATTGGATTAACTTTGTACTACGAGGATTACTTTATTCAAGGCCTCTATCAACTTTACAGATGCGCATACTATATTACTTTGCAAATGGTGTATGAACAGTTTTCCACATTTCAATCTTCAACAACCGGCAGTGTCAATTGCAACCAGTTTATGCTAAAAAAAATATTAGTTCTCTTAGCCTTTACAGGTTCAAAAATATTTGCCCGAGATGAATGTACGAGTTCCCTAATTCCATAATTTTGGATTTTTGTTAGTTTATTATGTATTTGTTTTTAATAAAATACTTTGCCAGAGTGTGGATTTTATAATACTGGAAATGCTCATAAATTTTTGAAAATTTCTTCGAAAGTACCAAAGTCACATGGTAAAGCAATAAAGGCATCCAAATTGAGAAGCATATATGTCATGCATTCATGCATGGATGAGACCTTTAACTCATGCTCAACTGTTTTCCCAATGATGCTTTCTATAGCCAAAGCTCTAGGAATAACTCCTAAAACTTGATTGCCTCCTAAAAGTGCAGCTGTTGATACACACCCCATTAAACCGAGGCTACCTCCCCATAAATCAAGTGAATCTTTCTCTCAGCTGATAATTTACTTAGATAGTTTGCTGCTTCTACAAACTCTCCACTTTTTTCATGTCGAGATCTACAGAATACATATATCTTTTGGATTTGACGAGCTGAGGTTCCCTCTATGTCTAAACAACTCTCTAACTATATGTGTGAAAATGAAGAACAAGAGATGTCGTATTTATGGAGTGTAATAAGATATTGTAATGATAACACCTATATGGGTAGGCCGACTGTTTGTTGAAAAAGTTTGACAATAAGACATAGAAATTCAAAAGTGGTAAAACTAAAAATTATAACATACATACATAATTCAACTGAAAGATGAAGACATAAATTAAAAATGACAGCAATAAGGCATAAAAGTTCAAAAAATGACAGCGCACATGCATATATATAGGTAGTTATGACTATGGCTCACATCTTCCTCTGTTTTTACGTCCAGAAATGGCTTAACCACCTTATATAAGTTAGGGATATGCTTCTCATCGAGTTTTTTTATAAAGCAAACAGGGTCATTTTGAGTCAGATTCTCAAGACTTTAATGTGTATGCTCTTCTCAAAATTGTGTCCATAATTTCAAAATTTCTTGCTGTACAATTTCACAAGAATGCGTCTCAAGAGTCAATAATACATTGTCTAGAGACTCCCTACTCAAACCATTCTTGATGAATTGAAGCTTATTCTCTCCATTATTACACACAAATCCCACAGAGCGACAATGTTAGTTATAAGTCCATCTTGCACATTTGTAACAGACTTGTAATTTTTTCGCTCTTTGCTTTCTGGTGTAAGAGCTTTTTCCTGAACCTGGCATATGAGAAAAAGAAACCATCTGGAGATTCAGAAGATAATCAGACCTTGACTTCAATTAACCATCTTAAACTAGTAGGAATACCCTTGAGTATCAACATCCTTAGTCTTTCTACTCATGCTTTATAAATTTTAAGCAAATCATTTTGAAGAAGAGAGGGAAAAAGTGTTTTTGATTTGAGAGAATGATATCTATTTGAAATGAAAGAAGAGAAAAGAAAATGAATCAGAATGGACAACAGTTTTTAGGGAACTAAAAAACCGACTTCAAAAGCCACGGAGTACCATATCTGCCACTTGACTGGGAAATAAAATAAAATAAAATAAAAACACAATAAAGAAATAAAAGCACACAAAAGAAAAAAAAATAAAATAGAAAAATGATAGAAAACAATAGAGAATAAAAACAAAAATAAAAAATATGATGCAGACAGATAAAACCTGACTAATCATGATAGACAAGGGCCACAAGAAGAATCTCTTTGAAACATATACAGTAATTTACCACGGTCAAAAATATGCTATTAAGGTGGTACCTCTTTTTTTCCTTCGTTTATGAGAATGGAAGAGATTACCACTGGCTAAGTTTGTTTGTCCTTGAGGTATGCGTTCTTTAGTGTGCATGTTTCTTTCTGCCTCTTTTCCAAAACATGGCTCCCAACCCTTAGTCTCCTTCGCCTGTTCAAAATCAA
The DNA here is from genome assembly GCA_013180625.2 of Boswellia sacra. Taxonomy (NCBI): domain Eukaryota; kingdom Viridiplantae; phylum Streptophyta; class Magnoliopsida; order Sapindales; family Burseraceae; genus Boswellia; species Boswellia sacra. The sequence continues at coordinate 86,853 of SNVD02004448.1, read as the reverse complement.
GTTATGAATGTTTTTTAGAAACAATGTGCCTTAGTTGCATACTTGATTTAAATGAACAGGTTTCTGAAGGACTAGAAGAATTCCCATTTTGAATACAATCTTCCACACTAGTTTTAGTCCTATTAGCTTCCTCATTTTCATTATGCTTGAAAAATTCATCAATTTCAAAATTTTGGTTAAGTTTCTTTGCAGGATGAAATGAGGGTGCAGGTGAGGATTTGGTCTTTCCCTTGTTAGGTGTAGGTTTATTAACCCTTTCCTTGACCTATTGGACTGATTCATTATCTTTCTCATAAGTTTAAGAACGTGTTCTTTATCAACGTTACCATGGTGAAGATTACTGACCGAATCTTGGTCTAGATGTTGGCCACTTGAATTATTCACATATGGTTTGATGGGGTTTGACTCTAATTGAGATGGAAACTCACTTTTCTCATAAATGCTACATGCAAATGCCAGTTTTTCAAGAGTTCCATTCAAGTCTGCCATGGTTTGAGTAGTTTGACTAATAAAGACCTCTTGTTTTGAAATGAATGAATGCAATGTTTCTTCAAGATCCTCATAAGGTGCATGATCATGAGATTTTTGAAAATTTTGATATGATTGAAAAGGAGGTTGGTAAGATTGTGCATGATTATCATTCCTCCAATCAAAATTTGAGTGATTATTCCATCCAAAATTATATATTTGTGAGTAAGGATTAGGATTTGACCTTTGGAAAGTGTTTAAAATATTGGTTTATTCATGGAGACTTTTCCTAAAGGTAGGCACAATTGGGCAATCATTCATAGGATGATCACTAGTATTGCAAATGTAACCAACAATTTCTTGAATAGACAACATTTCTAAATCCTCGACTTTTCTAGCTAGGGATGCAATTTTAGCATGAAGATCATGATTCTCCCTCTGGTTATAAATGCCTCTAGTAGATGTTCTTGGTACCTCATAGGTGCCAACATCGTCCCACTTTTGAGCATTTTCGCTAGTAAGTCTAAGTAATCCATTGCTTCATCAGGGTTTTTATTTTCAAATTGTCCATTGCACATTAATTCTACCATTTGCCTATCTTGACGTGTTAGACCTTCATAGAAAATTAAAACTAGTCTCCATGTTTCCAAACCATGGTGAGGACAAGTATTAAGCTTTATACCTATTCCAACATTGGTAAAAGGTTTCTCTTTGTTTTTTAGTGAAAGTAGTGATTTGCCTTTTGAGAGAATTTGTTCTGTAAGGAGGGAAAAAAATTTAAGAAATTGTTGTTGCATTTCATCCCATGAACTAATGGATCCTGACCTAAGATTTTGTAGCCATGTTTTAGCTTTATCTTTTAAAGAAAAAGGAAAAAGTTTTAATCTAATGAAGTTTATACTTCAATTTAGGTCACTATAGGTATTGCAAAACTTTTCAAATTCTCTCAAGTGCAAACATGGGTTTTCAACATCGAAGCCATGAAAGTAGGGTAAGAATTGAATGAAATCTAGTTCATGGTTGAAATATATTGCATCATGAGGGAAGACTATGCGTGATTGTGCATAAGTTCTTATAAGATTTATGTGATCCATTAATGCTCTTGGTTGGGTTTGAGCATGTTTTCTAAAGAAGATGAGTGGCTCCTAACAATTCTACCACTTAATGCAAAGAGAAAGAAAAGATGAACACACGCAAGAAAAATGAAAAGAAAAAAATAAGAAAAGAAAATACTTACAATTTTGTATGCTAAATTTTACCTTCCCCGGCAACAGCGCCAAAAACTTGACATATCCAAAAAAGGATTATCTCCCAAGTATAAGAGTGTCAAAATAATAAACCTGGCAAGACCAGGGTTGATCCACGAGGAAGGAGATTTAGCGGTACAAACTAAAAGAATGAGAAATATGATATGAATGATTCAAATAATTAACAAGATGATATTAACAAATGAAAGTAAAAATGATAGGCAGTATAAGCGACCATTCAAATGTAAAACAAAAATAAGAGGTGGTAAAACCATCTATGGAAATAGGTGTTAAAACCTATCATAGCAAATGAAAGAACAATTTCAAAAGCAATAATTAAAATACACAAGCAAGAAGAACTACACAATAATAATGAAAACTAAGGTTAGGGCATCCACTCTTGATTTATCAAATAAGGATAAATAACTCAATTATAACTCAATTGGAATCCACACATCAAAGAGGTTCCAATCGGAAGGTATGTCATTTAAGCCTATTTTAGTTATATGAATTATATTTGTTTCGTTATCAATATTTATACCACTTCTTATAAATGGGTTCAAACATCTATTGTGCCAATCACTATATGTCTATAACAAATCCGGGTTCCTAACTAGACTTGTGTCAGTAAGGAAGAACTATGCGATGTCTAGAAAAGATCCAAGCATTTGATGTGCTAAGGATTGTCTACAATGGATCTAGACCTCCACTTTACGAGTGGTGTCAAGATTGATTAAGAAAATTAATATAAAACATATAAAATGAACAACATAAGATTATGATTATTAAGCACATATCAAAGGGTTAGAAAATCCTTATTCTCATATCAAGGTTTTCAGTCTTTCACCTTAGCAAGAGAGAATTTAGTGAAATATTATGCAAGAAAGAAATAAATTGCAAAAAAAAAAAAATATTTATTAATAACATTAAGGGAACAAAACACAAGAGAGAAAACACAATAATAAGAGATCCTAGCCAAGAGCCAAGATGCTCTTATGGGTCATAATACACTCTATTTATAGATACATTTGAGGGCAAACTTGTTAAATTACAAAGGGACAATTGTAAAACATCTTGTTGACAATTTGGATCATCATGTGCACTGACTTTAACCACCGATTTTTAGCACCAAAATATTTAGCATTTTGATCACATGTCTTCATGAAAGGTGTAGATATTTCTCTTAGCTTTCTACAACATCGTGATTCATATGATTTTGATATGTATATCAAGAGATATGATCAAAATATGGAGGCATGGTTGACTGGGTCGAAACTGCATATGGGTTCATTTCAAGCCCATTTTTGGTCCATTAAAAGCCCGAATTTCATGATACTTGTGAAATACAATTTGTAGATAATTTAATCAACTTTTGAACAAATCAAGATTGGCACCATTTTGATATATAAATAGAAAGTTATACCTATTTTACCGAACCTATAACAAAAACTGAAAATTAGAATGAAGCTAATTCAAAAGATGTAAAACTATAAATATGCTTAAGTTGAGAAATTTAATGACATTATTAGTGTAATATGATGAATTAGTCTCTTATTAAATATACATATTTAAGTGTTCATCACTTAGTCCACAAGTTACTTATTAACTTGTGATCACTTGGCCCAGTGTCATGACTAGAATCTCCATGATCCGTTCCTAAAAATGACATGTCATTGTTATTAAGTAACAAGTAATCACAAGTTAATCTAGGCATGCAAGCATCACAAAAGCAAAAGAATTGCATAACAGTGCAAATAAGAGTGCCATTGATTTCATAGAAGTAGAAACAAAGAAAACAAGTAAAATCCATAATGTAATGTATCATGCAATAACCTAAATGAAGCATAGCGTACTTGACGTAATAAGCTTAACATAGAACTATCTAATCCTAAATTCTAACTCTATCCTATATTTCCTTGCCATTCATTAAAGATTCTCTCTGCCAATTGACTCCTCCAAGTTGCCCATTGATCAGAAGTTTCATTTGGGCTTATGTTATCACCATCTTGTGTTTCAATAGCAAAAACCTCAATTACTTCATGTTCTAATGGGTCTATTGACATTTCTCCCCTAATTAGATTGTGTAATAGGCAACACACAATAATTATATGCTATTGTGTTTTTATTTGATAGAAAGATGGACTTATAAAAATAACCCATCACATCTTAAGCAACCCGAAACATCGCTGTATCACATTCCTTGCGATTGAATGTTTTATGTTGAAAAACTCCTCCTTATTTTGAGGTGTACAACCATCTTTCCACTCTTAAAGGTGATACCTAGTTCCTCTATATGGTGCAAGAAACCCTCCAGTATTTGTATGCCTAGCGTCAACAAGGTAATAATATAACCTTACAAATACAAAACTAGTTAAGAAATTAGGACACATTTATAATGAGAAATGACTAGTAAAAAATATAATTATTCTCAAATAAGCTTAAGGAATCTTATTAGTGGGTACTTTCAAGCCAGTCAACTTACTTAAGGCGTCATGAAGTGCTCTAAAGTTGGATGCTGATCCTATGATCCAGGGACGACAAAAATAAACTTCATATCTCATCAACACACTCCTAAAACATTAGTAGTAATTTTCCCTTTTCTTGTGAGATATCTTGGCTTATCTGTCTCAAGCACACAAACCTTTATATGCATTCCATCTAAGGCCCCGAAGCAATCCTGCTTTGTGAGAAATTTATTAGATATGTTATAGTAAAAAAGAAATAATATTAAAAGTTGTCAGCTTTAATCATACTTGGAACCACTTCCATTTCCCATTAGTGCAATTATCAGGCACAAGTTCTGGCATCTTTAGTAAACAATTATCTAATTGTAACACTACATGTAGCATTGAGTTGAAGTACTATCCAATAGTATCCCTCGATCTTATAAATCTATTACCAAGTGTGCGGTTTTTTACATGATGAGCAAGAGTATGTAAAAATGTACACACTTGCTCTTCTATAGTAACTATTTCATTTATCTTTAATCTTTCAATGGTTTAAAGTAACTCACATAATAACCCAAATGTGTATCTATCCATTTTAAGTTAACTAATACTTTTAATGTCATTGCCTATTATGCTATCAATATAAACTAATCAAGTTTCATGCATAACAAATGTGTGGTTACGCAACATTTTTCTTTCATGGCGTCTTTGGGTGATCTCCATCATAGACAACATCATCATCATGGATATGGACATCAATTCCAAGTGCCACATTGTCAGCCATGTAAAATTGAGTCTTCCTTTCATCCATATCTAAGAAATAAGACAAAATAATGATAAATACAACTAAAAAATATGACTAATGTATTCTAAGTATGAATATAAGAAGGCCAAAAAATGGAAATTAATATTTAAAATATGTATAATATAAGAAAAAACATGTAAAGAAGCTCATTCCCAGCAACCGACACAAGTAATGGTATGTTAATCAATTACTGATCCTAGGAATGTATCCAATTTTTTGTCCTGATTGATTGTTGGAATTATATGGTAAAGAATAATCAATTCAATTTTTTAACCTAGCTATATATATTAATAAAGTGAGCTAGCAAAACTATATTTAATTTGCATGTAAACTGAACTACTAACTGAATTGAATTGATATTATGCACAGATAATGGCATGCCATTAATTCATGTGGTAATCATCTATACATGTTACAACCTCCTAAAGTTTGAACAACTAATAATGTTAATAGCCTAAAAGGGTATGATTTGACAATGTCAGAGGCTACAACAACGTTTGAGTTAACGGAAGGATTGGACATCGAGGGGGTAAATTGTATTATGAAAAACCTGGGGTGAAAAAATTATTGCACCTTACCTCAGGGGTAAAATGAAATTTCCCATTAAATTTTGTTAATTGTTCTTCTTCATGTTTTTTATTCTCTAAAGTTTCAGTATTGTTTTCTTTACTTACAGATTCACTCCAACAAAAAGGCAAGAACCTTGAATATTGAATGTTGAGAGGGTAATGGCAAAGGCAGAAACTTTTTGAAGAAAAGAAAATGCAATTTACACCTGATGAACCCAATATTGCTTCATGGACCTTAAATTTCCTCTTTTTCGGTTAGATATGTATTGCTGATTCCAGGAGCATTGATGTTAGCATAATTTCTGAATCTTAGAGAAATTTGAGTCAAGTGCAGAGCACCTGAGACTACACTTGAGATATATCAGAAAACGCCATTACATCAAAGAGAGTGAAACCAACATATTGTTTGTTCAGTCCAGAATTTATTGTCATTGTATTGAATTTAGCGACCAAGTTCTTGTATCCATTTCACTAGCTTTTCCATTTTCTGGCTAATATACCAACAGAAACAAGATCTAGTTTGATTTTGAATTCTACTATTTTTGTTTCTGATAATAAACACAACACGCAGGTCTTGCGTCTACTTCTGTTTCAGAGACTGAAACTACTTAATTATATGTTCGTTAAGAGGGAAAGATCCTCCCCACTCCTATATTTATTTTATTTTTTCTTTCACAAAAGATTGCAACAACCATTTTTCTAACAGAAGTTCCGAGTCATCCTAAACAACAAAAACTTCTGTGTAACCAATACTAATTTGTTTACATTGTTCAGTGTACGGGTTATTTAGAGAATTTGGCTTTCTGCTAGAATTGTAATTAGGATCGTTTGCATTGATTATAATGAATTTCAGATTTCCTCCTCATAGATTTCTCTCAAAATATCCCTTTAGATTTTCCCCTGTTCTTTTATAGGAGGTTCTCATCACTGCTTATTGATCCTTTGTCAATTAATCATGAAGAGAAATCTAAGCTTTAATTATAGAAATGATGTTTGTTAAAGGATGCACTTGAAACTTGCTGAACGAAGCTGACAATTGGCTGGTCAAACCGGGTAGTTGTCCACTTAATTTATGTAAAATAATTAATAACTTTGCATCGATGTAGATAATTGTATCACTCTAAAAAAATAAATAAAATAAAATAATTAATTCATTTTTTGCCATGCTTTGACTAAAACAGAGGCATATTCCTGTTTAGTTTAGGTGTCAATGTACTGATCAATTCAACAATGTTGTACCAACTAAAAGTCAGCTTAATATTATAATATCTCCCCGCAGACATTGAGCCTAGCCTATAAAAAATTAAAAAAAAAAAATCACCGAAAGTAAATCCAATTGCTGAATCTTTGCATATAAATGCCATTCATGACTACAGAATTTTCAGAGAGGTAAAACTGAGAACTCAATCTCAGGTTGAAAAGCCATGACAAAACTTCATCAAGATATTATTGCAGACATACTCTCAAGGCTAACAGTAAAGCCTCTGATAAGATTTAAGTGTGTAAGCAAGGACTGGTTTGCATTAATCTCTGACCCTCAATTTGCCAAACTGCAGCTCAGACGGGCAAAGGCAAACAGCACTGAAAACATTCATAAGGTAATACTCACTACTTGCGTCAATTATGAAGCATTTAATGAAGGAGAAAGCAGTAATGTATCTCTACAGCTTGAATATCCAGGAAGAAGAATACCTAAATATCCAGCAGGAGTTGTAGGATGTTGGAATGGCTTGGTATGTTTATATTTTGTGGAGATTCTACATTTAATGATCTGATTTTTAGGAATCAGTGTTCTGATTTTTAGGAATTAATGTTCTGATTTTTAGGAATTAATTTTCTGATTTTCAGGAATTAATTAGCAGAAATAAACAGATTGACTAAATCTGGTTGATTAGTTGTCTTTATTATACATCCCTTGATCGAAGGGATTATTATTTTCTTTCCTTATTTATGAGAGATTTGTATGGCAGACCAGCTGTCTTTCTCCTATATATATTTCCTTGTTCCTTGTACTAAAAATTGATTCAGAAATAAAAGTTTATACATTTTTCTTTTCCCTAAATTATCTTTATGGTATCAAAGCGGGAAATCTGATTTCTTCTCCCAAAAATGGTGAAATATGGTGCTGCCATGACAGGAGATAATCCTGAATCTCCAACTTCCGGCCAGTCCCATGAGACACCTCACTCTTCCTCCATCACCACTCTTTCCGGTGGTGATCTTTCTTCTCTTCATATCACAGCCCACAAGTTGGATGGAAAAAACTATCTACAGTGGGCACAATCTGTCAAAATTGTTATCTACGGTTGAGGCAAACTTGGTTACATCACTAGTGAGTTTGCTGCTCCCTCACCAAATAGTCCCATCTACAATACTTGGATGGCTGAAAACTCTATTGTTCTCGCATGGCTTATCAATTCCATAGAGCCCAAGATTAGTCGTCGCTATTTGTTCTTTAAAACGGCTAAAGAAGTCTGGGATGCAGCCCACAGAATGTATTTAGATCTTGGCAATGCTTCCCAAATATTTGAACTCCGGTTAAAACTAAAAGCTTTAAAGCAAGGTACAAGTTCAGTTACTCAGTACTTTTCTGATCTCCAAGATTTATGGCAAGAACTTGACCTATTCAATGATGATGACTCATGTTGTGCTGAGTCTATTGTTAAACAATGGCGCAAGCTTGAAAATGAACGGGTGTATGATTTTCTAGCCGGGCTAAATCGGAATCTTGATGAAGTTCGTGGTCGTGTGGTAGCTCGAGATCATTTTCCTTCAACAAAGGAGGCATTTGCTGAAGTACGACGTGAAGAGGGACATCGTAAGGTGATGTTATCTGATGATCCTTCTCCTCTCACATCTAACTCAGAAGGATCTGCCTTGGTGTCCAAGAATTTTACTTTGAATGGAAAATCCAATCATGATCCACGCATGAACAAGCGAGGTGAACGACCTTGGTGTGATCACTACAATCGACTTGGTCATACCCGTGAGAAGTGTTGGAAACTCCATGGCAAACCTCCATATTGGAAGCCAAAGGGCGCAGCAGAAAGTCGTGGTTTTACCTCGACCGGAGAAACGCCACAGCCGACACCTGAGACAAATCTGTTTAGCAAAGAACAGTTAGAACTGCTTAAAAAAATGTTCAGTTCCTCTTCAGTAGCACCACAGTCCTCTCAACATGATCCTATTGCGAGCACAAGTTTGGTGGCGCAAAGAGGTAATCCTGTAGTAGCTTTTAAATCACATATGGAAACCTCAACTTCTTGGATAATAGAACCTGGTGCGTCGGATCACATGATTGGTAATGCTTCACTTTTCCATACGTACAAACCCTATTCAGGAGACTTTATGGTGAGAATAGCTAATGGGTCTCTATCCAAGGTGGAAGGAATGGGTTCAGTGGTCATTTCCGATAATCTAACCCTAAAATCTGTCCTGTTGGTTCCCAAATTATCTTGCAGCCTATTGTCGATTAGTAAACTTACAAGGGATATGAACTGTGTTACTAAATTTTTCTCTACTCATTGTGAATTTCATGACTTGGAATCGGGGAGGACGATTGGCAATGCTAAGGAGTGTGGTGGACTCTATCTTCTCAAGACTCATAGTAATCCTGATGAACAAACTCTATCTGCTAGTAATGTGTCATTTCCTGGTTTGTCCAATAACGAAAATGTTATTATGTTGTGGCATTATAGATTAGGACATCCTAATTTTCTTTATCTGAAAAAGTTGTTTCCCAGTTTATTCAATGATAAAACCACCAAACACTTTCAATGTGAGGCGTGTCAAATTTCAAAACATGTGAGAAACAATTATCCAATCCAAGGTTATAAAACATCTCCTCCTTTTTCAATCATTCATAGTGATATTTGGGGACCTTCTCGGGTTAATAACATTTCTGGATTTAAGTGGTTTATCTCTTTCATTGATGATCATACAAGAGTGACGTGAGTGTATTTAATGAGACAAAAATCAGATGCAGGTATCATCTTGAAAAATTTCTTTAGTATGGTCCAAAATCAGTTTCAAGCTAAAATCAATATCCTTAGGACTGACAATACCACAGATTATTTCAATTCAATCCTAGAAGATTACTTTTCAACCCACGGAATAATCCACCAGAGTTCTTGCGTGAATACACCCCAACAAAATGGGGTTGCAGAACGAAAGAACAGACACCTCTTGGAGGTGGCCCGATCCATTATGTACACCATGAATGTCCCAAGTTATTTTTGGGGGGAGGCCGTCCTCACAGCTACATATCTCATCAATAGAATGCCATCTAGAGTTATTCGTTTTCAAACACCATGGCAAACACTTTACCAATCCTATCCTCAGCTTCGAATATTCTCCTTCCTTCCACTAAAAATATTCGGGTGCACTGCTTTTGTCCATAACCACCAACCTAACCCTAGCAAACTTGATCCTAGAGCCATAAAATGTTTGTTTCTAGGATATTCCTCCACTCAAAAAGGGTATAAATGTTACTCTCCTGTTACCAAGAAAACCTATATCACTATGGATGTAACTTTCTTTGAGAATCAACCCTATTATCATAAAACCCACATTCAGGGGGAGAACTCAAACACAAATGAATGTGGTTTTTGGCTGCCTAATGTCACAATACCTGAGCCTGCCTTTACTCTTGCTGCTAATATTCCAACGGTTAATCTGAGTCTACAAAATGAGTTGGAAACTGAGTCTCCTTCAAAAAAGGCATCCTACGGACCATATAGACCTTCATCTGAGCCTACCCTGCCTATTCTCACACTGGAAAATTCAGAAATGTTTCCCAATACACTCACTCCAGAAATCCACAATCATACTACTACCAACAAAGAGTTACGTGTTTATTCAAGGAGGAAAAAGGTCCTAGAAGAGGAGTCCCCAACATTTTCTGAGCAAACTCAAGAGTCCAATCCGACTAATCCGAGTTCAGAACTTCCAGGTAACACAACTCATAACTTTCACACTAATAATGACTTAGGCATCCCTATTGCATTAAGGAAAGGAGTAAGATCTTGCACTCAACATCCTATACATCAGTTTGTTTCATATAAGGGATTGTCCTCTCAATATCGTGCCTTTGTTACTAATATGTCTACTGTTGAAATACCTAGAAATGTTCAAGAAGCTCTAGGTAAGCTTGAGTGGAGGGCAGCTATTGAAGAAGAGATTAGAGCCCTTACGAAGAATGGCACATGGGAACTCTCTAAATTACCACAAGGAAAACGACCAGTGGGATGTAAATGGGTCTTCAATGTCAAATACAAACCAGATGGAAGTATAGATCGGTATAAAGCCAGATTGGTAGCAAAAGGATTTACTCAAACTTACGGTATTGACTACCAAGAAACCTTCTCCCTGGTTGCTAAGTTAAATACCGTTCGTGTTCTACTCTCACTAGCTGCTAATCTTGACTGGCCCCTGCATCAGATGGATGTCAAGAATGCATTTTTGAATGGAGACCTAGAGGAAGAAGTATATATAGAGATTCCACCTAGATTTGAGACCAAAAACAACGTCCACAAAGTGTGCAAACTTCAAAAATCACTTTATGGACTCAAACAATCACCAAGGGCTTGGTTTGACAGATTCACAAGAGCAGTCAAGCAACATGGGTACATACAGGCGTAAGCCGATCATACCATGTTTGTCAAACACTCTACAAGTGGGAGGATTTCTATTCTCATTGTGTATGTGGATGATATAATTATTACCGGCGATTTTCATGAAGAAATTGAGAATCTAAAGAAGGGACTCGCTAAAGAATTTGAAATTAAAGACCTAGGATATCTCAAATATTTTCTAGGAATGGAGGTCGCTAGATCAAAAGCAGGGATTGTTGTTTCTCAACGAAAGTATGTCTTGGACCTACTCAAGGAGACAGGTATGTTAGGGTGTAAGCTAGCTGACACACCTATGGAACCTGGTTACAAAGCATGCTTAGAAAAAGAGAGTCCACCCATCGACAAAGGAGGGTACCAACGCCTAGTAGGGAAACTCATTTACCTCTCCCATACTAGACCTGACATTGGATTCGCTGTTAGCTTTGTAAGTCAGTTTATGAATGATCCGAAAGACGTTCACCAAGAGGCAGTAAATAGAATTCTTAAGTATCTCAAAATGTTACCAGGAAAAGGGTTGTTTTTTAAGAAAATACCACCAAAGAGATTGAGGTTTTCACTGATGCTGATTGGGCTGGAAGCATAACTGATAGAAGATCTACAACTGGCTATTGTACCTACGTTTGGGGAAATTTAGTCACATGGAGGAGTAAAAAGCAGACAGTGGTAGCAAGAAGTAGTGCTGAAGCAGAATTTCAAGCCTTAGCACAAGGAATCTGCGAAGGAATGTGGCTGAAGAGAATACTTGAAGAATTGAGAATTATAAACGCTTCAATGAAGGTATTTTGTGATAACATGGCTGCAATAAGTATTGCTAAAAATCTAGTCCATCACGACAGAACTAAGCATGTGGAGCTGGATCGGCATTTTATCAAGGAGAAGATTGAGGGTGGCATACTTAGTCTCAACCATACTCCAACCAATCTTCAAATAGCTGATGTTCTTACAAAAGGTCTTCCAAGAATTAAATTCGAACTACTGATATCCAAGCTGGGAATGACTGACATTTACTCCCCAGCTTGAGGGGGAGTGTGGAGATTCTACATTTAATGATCTGATTTTTACGAATTAATGTTCTGATTTTTAGGAATTAATTTTCTGATTTTCAGGAATTAATTAGTAGAAATAAACAGATTTAGTCATTGACTAACTCTGGTTGATTAGTTGTCTTTATTATACATCCCTTGATCAAAGGGATTATTATTTTCTTTCCTTATTTATGGGAGATTTGTATGGCAGACCAGCTGTCTTTCTCCTATATATATTTCCTTGTTCCTTGTACTGAAAATTGATTCAGAAATAAAAGTTTATACATTTTTCTTTTCCCTAAATTATCTTTAGATTTCAATTCTGACAACTTGGTTTTGTGGAATCCAACTACTAGAGATTTCAAGGAATTGCCAAAGCCTTATCATTCCAAGCCTGATCCTTGTCATGCTAAGGCTGTAAGCTTTTACAGACTTGGTTATGATATCTTTATCAATGATTATAAAGAATTAAGGAGTGCAATTTTCTTGAAAGGAGCTAAACTGGAAGTCCTTACACTGAAAACCAATAACTGGAGAGAGATTCAATATCCATACTCCAGTATTGACCTTCATGAATCAGGAACTTTTTTGAACAACACTCTGCACTGGCTAGAGACTCGAGTAAGTGATTTAGATGGACAGAAGCCTGTCATTATCCCAGTTGATCTAACAAAAGAAAGATTCAAAGAGGTTCTCCCATTACCTGATAACTTTGACCGGCATACCTTTATTGCAATTTTGGGAGTTTTCAGAGTCTCTAGTCATATTTTGTGAATGCAATGAATATTGTTTTGAGGCCTGGGAAATGAAAGAATATGATGCAAAGAAATCATGGACTAGGTTGTTCAGAGTGTCAGGTGACACATCTCCTGAATTTGGCTATTACTACGCTCTTATAGGCTTTACAAACAATGGTAAAGTTCTATTGAATATTAATGAGAGACAACTGTTTCTTTACAACACAAAAGAAGAAACATTTAGAAATTTCATGATACATCATAATGGGGATTGGTTTGAAGCAGTTATATAAGAAGAGAGTCTAGTTTCACCCAATGTTGAAGCTTAAGGAAGCAGGCCTAAAACAACCACAGGGAGGAGGAGAGAAAGAAGACTTTTGTGAAGAGGTACGGCAGATCATTCTATCAACATGTTTATTGTTCTATTATCATATTCTTCTGTCTGCGAACTTCCATATTGTTTTCTATTTTCTCATACAGATTCAATCCAAGCAAAAGTTGAGAAGCTTGGATGATGAAAGTTAAGGGCATTGGCAAGCCAGCAACTTCTGGAAGATAAGAAAAAGTAATTTACTTACCTGAATTTGCTTCCATCGTTCTTAGATTTTGTTCTTTTCTAACTCCTAGTCAAATTTGAGTCAAGTGCAGAGCTTCTGAAACTAAACTTGAGATTACATCAATAATAAAAGCACATCAGAGGTTGTCATTACATCAAGGTGGAAAAATAGCACATTGTTGTTTGGTTTAGAATCTTTTGTCAACATTTTGAATCAAGCAATTAAGTTCTTGATTACAATGCACCTGGCATTCTTGTTTTCTGTCACATAAATCTATAGGATGTTGTAATAAAAAAATAGGCCCCTAAACCATAAGGGTATACACGGAAACTTGGTTAATTGCATTTGTCAAGTTAGAGACACAAAGAATCTATCAGTAGTCACTGTTATTGCTTTGGTGAAAGAGGTCCTTTGTGATTTGTCTCTACCACATTTTGTAGATATCAAAAATAATAAGACACAAATTAACTTCTGAAACAACAAAAATTTATTTCCAAAGCAACAGGAATGCAACTTGGGAGAAAATATGTGATACTAAAGTCTTTGTATTGTTTGCTATTTCTTCTAATATAGCTTCACCCCAAGAAAAAGATAAGAAGCTTGAACAATAAATGTTGAGGCAATGGCCAAGGCAGCAACTTTTTGAAAATAAGAAAATGTAATTTACATCTTAGGTACCTCAGATTGATTCCATGGTTCCTAAGTTTTTCTCTTTTTGGATAGATATATAGTGCCGATTCCAAGGAGTATTGCCGTTTGATGAATTTCTGACAGGTAAAGAAGTTGGAGTCAATTGTCAGAGTCTAAAACTAGACTTGAGATGCACATAAATAATGAAAGCACATCAGAAATTACCATTACATCAAGGAGGAAAACCAGCATGTTGTTTGTTTAGTTCAGAATCTATTGTCATTGTACAGCATTTAGTGATTGAGTTCTTGTTCCATTGCACAAGCATTTTGACATATTATTCAATAATGAACTTTTAAATACTATTCAATATAATGGGATTTTGTCCTCTCTCAATGTTTGTTAATATAGTGAGACTCACAGGTAACCTAACTAAAGGCAATCTTAGTTATGGAATCGTTGTTTGCTAAGAGATGCACCAGCACTTGTTGAATGAATCTGACAACTGGCTGGTCAAACGAGGCAGTGGTCCAAACGAACAATTTAACATATTGAAAATTTCAATCTAGTAGGTAACAATGTAGGCAAATTCCACAGTGGAATCTACACAAGTTGGTAAAAGGAAACTTCATATCAATGGTACACTTCAGCCTCCCAATGGCAGTTGTTTCAATTTTTATCCCGAAGTTTAGTCAACTTAATCGAAGTAATAATAAAAAAATAAAAATAAAAAATTGCATTGGATCTAGATAATAGAAAAAAGAATATTAAATTACATTCATTGTCTCCAATGTTTGACCAAACAAAGGTAGATTTCCAGTTAAGTTGAGATGGTCAATGCCTTAATCAAATTCAACAATATAGCAACGACCATTCAGGCTAATATCTCTCATCGACAATGGAAGCTTGTCAAGCAACAATACGTTAACCAATATAAATCAAATTGCTGACTCTTTGCATTTCAAGTATTATTATTCTTGGTCATGCATTTTTCATAAAGGACTCAGAACTCAAATCAAGCTGAAAAGCCGTGACAAAACTTCATCAAGATATTATTGCAGACATACTCTCAAGGCTACCTGTAAAGCCACTGATAAGATCTAAGTGTATGCAAGGACCATTGCATCAATCTCTGACCCTCAGTTTGCCTAATTGCAGCTCAAACGGCCAAAAGGCAGACAGCACAGCATACCTTCATAAGGTATTACTGACATTTCAAACCGTCAATTATGAAGCATTCATGAAGGAGAAAAAAGTAATGGATCTCTGCAGCTTGACTATCCAGGAAAAAGGATACCTGAATAGGCAGCACAAGTTGCAGGATTTTGAAATGGCTTGGTATGTGTAGATTTCAATTCTGAGAACTTGGTTTTGCGGAATCCAACTACCAGAGATTTGAATGAATTGCCAAAGCCTTATCCTTCAAAGCCTATCCCTTGTCCTGGTAAGGCTTTACGCTTTTACGGACTTGGTTATGATATCTGTATCAATAATTATAAAGTATTTAAGAGATGTCATTTTCTTCAAAGGAGCTAAGGTGGAGGTCCTTACACTGAAAACCAATACCTGGAAAGAGATTCAGTATCCATACCCCAGCACTGACCTTCATGGATCAGGAACTATTTTGAACAACACTCTGCACTGGGCGGAGACTCAAGTAAGTGATTTAGATGGTCCGAACTATGTCATTATCTCATTTGATCTAATGGAAGTAAGGTTCAAAGAGGCTCTCCCATTACCTGATAACTTTGACCAGAATATCTTTATTGCAAATTTGGGAATTTTCAGAGATTCTCTAGTCATATTTTGTTAATGCAATAAAAACTGTTTTGAGGCCTGGGAAATGAATATGGTGTGAAGAAATCATGAACTAGGTTGTTCAGAGTCGCAATTGACATATTTCCTGAATTTGACCATTTGTCAGTCTTATGGGCTTTACAAAGGATGGCAAAGTTGTATGGAATATTGATTTTATAGAACTATTCCTTTACAACACAAAAGAAGAGACATTCAGAAATCCAAGATACACGATGATTGGGATTGGTTTGAAGCAGTTATACATTAAGAGAGTCTAGTTTCTTCCAATGTTAAGCTGAAGCAAGCAACTTAAAACAACCAGAGGGTGAAGGACAGAAAGAAGAAAAGAGTGAAGAGGTAAGACAGATTATTCTATCGATATTTTTACTGTTCTATTATATTATGTTACTGCTATTCTTAAAGTTCTTCTTTGTCTAAAGTTCCATATTGTTTTGTAATTTCTCATACAGATTCAACCCAAGAAAAAGATAAGAAGCTTGGACAATAAACGTTGAGGGCATTGGCAAAGCCAGCAACTTCTGGAAGATAAGAAAAAGTAAATAACATCTGATGTACCTGAATTTGCTTCCATGCTTCTTAAATTTTCATCTTTTTCAGCTCAAAATGCTTTGCCAATTCCAGGAGCACTGACATTTGCTCAACTTCAAGAATTTCTGACTCCTAGTCAAATTTGAGTCAAGTGGAGAGATTCTGAAACTAAACTTGAGATTACATCAATAATAAAAGCACAAAGAAGTTGCCATTACATCAAGGAGGAAAATTAGCACATTTTTTTGTTTGGTTTTGTATCTATTCTAAATGTATTGAATGAAGCGGTTCACATTTTGTTACCTTGTTTTCTGATTCATAATTCTATAGGATGTTGTGATAAACCAATAGCCCCCTAAACCATATGGGGCTACACCTAAACTGGGCTGGTTGTATTTGTCAAGTTAGGGACTCAAGAGAATCCATCAGTTGTCACTAATCTTGCTTTCATGAAGGAAATTTTTCAGGATTTATCTATACCACATTTTGTAGGTTTCAAAAGAAACAAGACACAACTTACCTTCTGAAACAAGAAAAATGATTTGAAAAGCAAAAAGAATGTCCTTTGGGAGAAAAGTAATCATACTTAATGTTTGTCACCTCAACTTTGCAAGAATCCAGAGGAGTTAATCTACAACTAAAAAAATGCAAGTTCCCCACATGACCAAACAAAAATCGAACTTAATCTCTGCAGTATTATCAAAACACACAAGGAATTGAATTTAGCATTTTAAGAAGCCCAAGTCAGCCCAAAAATGCTTTTAGTGGGCTAAAAAGTTTGTCTTGATGAACTTTAAAAAGTATATGTTTGCTCGAGGTAATCAAAAAAGTTATTCTACTCAACTTATAATTTGATATGTCATACTTTGCAAGAAAAGTAATCATACTAAATGTTTGTCACCTCAACTTTGCAAGAATCCAGAGAAGTTAATATATACATGGCATGTGCATTGTACATGAGTATTTTGTCATTATGTGATAAAAACATTAAATCTGGATATTTTCTTAATCTCATTTATTTTATATAGATATTTTGTATTAGGAGAATTTTAATTAGAATAGGATAAGTTTTGATATGGTATCCTAGTTGAATAGGAATAAGTTTGAATTTGGTATCCTAGTTGAAATAGAAAGTCCTATATTTATATTAATTATCTCTTATTATATTAGGATATTATTTAAGTATTCTAGCTTACTTAGGAGAAGTATATTATCACTTCCTATAATGTTTGGTTGTTATCAAAACTTTCCTTATGAGTTTTATTGAGATTCTACAGGATCTTGACAAGGATTACAATTGATATCAAATACTATATATAGCTATCTTCATAGTTTTGGAGGAAGAATTCAACGCATTCAACACATTCAAGGCAAATTGAGAGAGAGCAAGCAAGAGCAAGTTTGAGTACGTTTTTTATTTGTTTTTTATGTCTTGTGTAAAGCTTTAGGCTTTGGTTGATGGTTATAGATCGTGTGAGCTTAAGGGGGTTGAGTAATCACATGTGTCTATACCAGTTACGGGTCTGTACCAGTTACGAGTGTTATGTTATTCTTAACGGTATGCAGTTAAAATAATCGTGACAAAAAAAGAGCATAATCAGAAAGAGTACGTGAAGGACTATGGTTGTGCTCGAGGTTGATCAAATTTACATAGATTAAGTTAGTGTGTGAGCGGGTGTCTACCACTGTAAAAAGTCCTAAGTCAAATGTAAACACATACAACATAGTGGATTGCAACTCTTGTTGCCCGTGGATGTAGGTTAGTTATAACCGAACCACGTAAAAATCCTATTCTGATTTACATTACTGTTTTCAGTTATATTATTCGTAACTTCCATACGTTACAAAACCCAACACATACTTTTATATTCCACTTCCAAATCCAGGCCATGGTCAACTCAAAAGATTTCCTGTACTACATTAATTATAAATGCGATTGTCTTTGCGAGTTTAATAGTTATCTGTTAGGGTGTTTCAACTTGCTATATTCTTGCTTATACAGATCCAACCAATAAGAGTGAAATCTAAATTTTAGACTACAAAAGCTTGTTCTTCAGCTTGAGCAAAGTGGAGGGAATAGTGTTGGGCCAAAAAAAAATATTATATTATCAGAGTAATAAGGGAGAAACAGAACTGAACTGAGAGAGAAATGGACAATTGTGATGCAAATGTGTTTTATAATTTGGACCACAAACTTCTGATAATACAAAACCTTCACAGAAGTTTTCAATTACTTCACTTCTTTCAGTATCTAAAACAGAAAGAAAAGATTGAATTTCACTTTCATCACTCCTCTTCTTATTTATCTTTTTCTTCTCCCATTACTTACAACGTCCAGGACACCTTAAATAAATATATCTACTAACCAAGCAATCAGAGTTTGAACAAATTTTATATCCATATAAAAAAAAAGAAAAATGGGGCTTGGGGAAGGGGACAGAGAGAGAACTGGTTTTGGCTCCATTATACTGGTATAAGATGTTATGTCGCAATATAAATTGCATTCAAAGAAGATTTTTTGTAGCATATAGATAAAAATAATCCAATAGCAAAAAGATAACAAAATGAGAGAATCTTTGGCTGTGCCAGTGAATTTCATTAATACTTTGCAACTTTCACTAGATCATCACATGTTTTGGATATTTAACTTAAGTATGGAAATGTAGGGGGCAGGATTGGATGCAATGCAAGATGCCTGAAAATTATAAGTTGGTTACCAATTCTTTGGAGTCATTGACGGGGGAGCTGGGCAATCCTAGAATGGCAGAACTCATCATAAAGAGAGAGAGAAAGAGAGAGAGAGCCCTAAAATATGTACATGGATTCAACTTTGTCCAGATGACCCATCCATTGGCATATAAGTAAGAATACATAAATCACTATACCAATGAAACACAAACTTTCCACCCACAAAGGCTTCTTTGGTTGTATCACAGAAGACTACTCATACTTAGTATAGCATATAAGCTAAAATCATCACAATTAACAATGGCCAAGCTCCATTGGACTCTTCTAACACCATGATACCAAAACGTTTATTTGATCTTTGCACGGTACATCCAGAACTAGAGGATGGGGATGTTGACACATGCCTGAGAATTGATTTCATACTGAACAGAGTCTGGACAATTCTCCAAACACACCTAATTAAGTTGATGACTTTTTTTTTATTTTTTTGGATTGTATTAGATGCTATTTGAAGAGAACAAGCAAGTAAGCCCCAAACCAATGCATAAGAAACCAAATATATGCAACATTGTCTTTTCTTCTTGAGAAATAATCTTCATAAATCAAAAACTTCCTTCAAATTAAGCATAACATATGTAAAAGTAAAGTGGAAACATACATGAAATCATAGTACAGAGATAAACAAACTTTATTCCTTTGTTTTTTCTCTCAGAAACATATGAAGGTTCTTTTGCTAAAAGAAAAATTAAGAACTCCGGAGTAATATAATAAAAAAGTGAGAAGATACAATTGTGGACCAAGTCTCCACAAAGAATCAAAAAAACAGGGAGGGAAAACAATTCAGTACATCTGTCAACACACTGCAGCAGTAATCAACCCCTCCCCGAGCAAGAATGATAATATATATATATATAACCCAATATCCTTCCTAATTCAGATAAATGAAGGAAAAATAAGACTCCTCAAATTCTTTAGAGCCAGAGCGCAAAGGAAAGTGAAAAGACAATACCTATCCCATCAACTATACACATAAAAGGTAAATGGAAGAATTGGTTTTTAGCAAAGTTTTACCATAAAAGGCAGGGTTCCCAGTTCTTTTCGCTGAAACCATATTTGAAACTTTGGAGTGCAAGTGCTTTAGGCTCTTGACCTAATCTTAATAAGACTACAAAACTTGTAGATTGTATTCTATCTAGAGACAGACATCAAATTCATTCAAAATATAATTTCAAATTCTCTTATATTTCTTTATGCTTTCCCAACCCGTCAAAGAAGTATGACAAGAGTGATCATAAAAGTTAAAACCAAAGCGACAACGATCAGATAGAAAGGACTAGCAGAAAGCAATAATGCACGAGGTCAGTTCTCTCAGCTTTCCAGCAGTAAGGCCTTAGGAAGAAACAAGCAAATTGAAGTAAAAGATCATGGAAGAGGGACAAGTGAACAAGTCCTTACAGCTTAAAAGGAAATGGTTATTTAAAAGTAAGCCCTATAATTTCATGACAGAGAAGCATGCACATCCGACAGATGACTCTCAACTACTTCAACTTTGATCTTTAAAAACAAGGAAAAACTACGAAACATTCATCAGGAGAGGCCCATAAGTTAAACTTTTTCTTTATTTTTTTATTTTCTTTGAAAAGAAACAGATTTATTGACATTCAAATAAGTCACAGGTCTCCTCTTCTTGAAAAATTAACTTGCAGCTTCAGCCCAGGTTTCGAGAATTTGATAGCCTTCACCATAATCTTTACAAACACCAATTTTATAGAGTTGAACTATAGGCCAAGGCTGACACAGACACTTTATTGAAGAGTAAAAAATACAATCATGTGGTCCTCCCTTTGGCCAGGTGTGATTTAAAATCAACACAAAACTAAGCCAACTCAGGGAAAGCATTTCATTTACAAATTTATTTGTTTTTGACCAGTGACACTCCTTTTCAGGCTATCATGCCAATGCTTTCCATAGAAGTGGTAAACGAGCCTTCAAAGACAAGGACCAAGTTGTTCAATTCCTTAGTGTTTCTTAAAAGTCAAAGGTATGAATCCAAACATGCTCAAGCATGGTGTTTCATGCATGGTAACAGATAAATTTAGCTGAATCCAGAAAGGAACTTAAATTATGGTTCTTTAAATTATGGTTCTTCACTTCTTTTTTTTTTTTTTTTTTTTGAACTTTTTTCCAAGCTTATATTGCCTCTGATATCCTTTATGTCATCAATAAAGCAACATTTTTGGCAGAAACAAGAAAAAAGAAAAAAGAAAAATTATCAAAAGATGGACGATTGTACCATGATATATAGAGTAGACTAAACTTATATTCACCAAATATAGTTACAAAAAAGATTGAAATAAAGAAATCTATATATCCCTTATTGACTAAAATTTGGACTACACAGAAGTGTATACAAGCATTCTAATATAGGGTACAATGAAATGCAATGAAAAATTCTGACCTTTACAGTTCTTCAAGCCATTGCACACACTCTCACAAATGCCAATTATTTCAGCTGGTCAAACAGATGAAAGTGATGCAGAAGCAAGATCATCCATCAACAATGAATTGATCGTCTTGATTATCTCCGTCAACCCTAGCATCTCCATGAACCATTCCATTCACGTGGTGCAAATTCTGCATCATTTGTGAAAGATAATGGTTGCTAGCCCCAGTATGGTCAGAGAGCCCAGTAGAATGACCAGTCCATTGGGAAACAATCCCAAGCAACTGGCTAGTAAGGCTTTGTTGCTCATGTAGAATACGAGCCTGCATCTCACCCATTTCTGCCCGGTGTTGACTCAACATTTCATCAATCCTCTTCCTCCATTCAGACCTTCTCCTATTAATCCTGTCTTCCCACTCACTCTCCTGAATCAACTCTTCCTCTCTTCTTCTTCTTTCCCTCTCATGGCTCTCCTTCTCCATAGCTTCCCATTCTTGGAGCATCTGACTCCTCAAGTTCTCCTTAGTTTTCTCCCTCTCTTCCCTCTCCTTCTCCCGTTCTTCCAACTTCCTTTCCCATTCCCGTTCAAGCTTTATCCGAAAATTTTCTCTCCTGTGCCTCTCACGCTCTCTCTCTGCCTCACGTTGCTCAAACCGAACCTCCATGTCCTTCAACTGTCCCAACTGATTTGCAAGGAACCCCATTGTCTTCCTCTCTAAGCGCTTCAACATCTTCCTCTTCTTATTTATATTAGCCCCATTAGGCTCCATTTCTTCAAAGGCAAATCCGTTATCCCCATCCTCCCTCATTCTTTCATTATTACCGTTAAAATTATCCTCCCCCTCATCAGCATCATACTCAAAACCCAAGCCCATGACCCCATTCTCTCCCCCATCAATCCCAGTGAAATCCGCATCCCCAGAGTGACCCATTTGTCCAAACTCAACCATATCCATTCCATTACCTACACCCACAAACCCTCCACCATTGTCCCGATCCTCATTAACAACTGCCATCAAATCACTACCATTATTCATATTACTATTATACGATGCAACTACATCTCCAAAAACGTCCTTATACCTTAAAAAATTTGACCAATGAGTAAGCCCCTCAACCCAATCAAATTCATCCCCATTACACTCCCCCCCAACCGAATTCTCAACCGATAATTCTGGTTTCTTGATCTTTTGCTTAACCAACAAATACTGGTGCCTCATATTCTGCACCTTGGTGGACACATCTTTCCATGTCCATTGCCAAGGAAAAGCCATAGGATCACGAACATGGTGCATTGAGTTCACATACAGAGCAATTGGCCTATACTTCTTTTCGCGGGTTTTCATTTTTGCAAGCGTCCCATCCGCAAGCATCTCGCCATATCTATCTATTAGGGTTTTCTCTTCAGCCTCAGTCCATTTCTTTCTTCTCGGAGGCACCATTATATAACAGTACCAATATTTCTACAGACAAAATTTACTAAACCAAACTTGGTTGTTTGAAGAAAATTTCAACTTGATCACATACTAAGTTACATGGCATCGTAGAGAAACCCAAAACAAAGGTGACCCAGATCAGAAAAGCATGAAAATTGAGCACCAAAAGAGAGATAAAATGCTTACCTCAGGAGCTGGAGAGTTGGAAAGTGACGAAAAGGGTCAAGCTTTTGATGGAATTGAGAGAGTTGAGAGCGAGGAAGATGGATAATGGAGATTTTCTGGGGAAAATTGGGGAGAAAGTGAGGGAATCTACGAGTGAGTTGAGTTGAGTTGAGTTGAGTTGTTAGGGGGAAAAAAAAAGGCGAGAGAGAGAGAGAGAGAGAGAGAGAGAGAGAGAGAGTTAAAGTAAAATTGAATAGTACACTACAATTATTGTTTTAACTTTTTACATATCTATGGCTGGTACTAAGTTAAGTTTTGATCTTTTTATAAACAATTTTTTAGTATTTTATTTTATTTCCTTATGAAAGCTTCTCTATAGTTTAAATTTTATATATATTTTCCTTACATGGAAACCCAAGATAAATTTCGACTTATATGGCATAAAAAGAAACTCAATTGAGATCAATAAATATAAAATATTGTCGTTTGATCTATTTTAATCTCAAAATTTATTATTTTTAATGTTTTTATAAAAAATAATAAAATTCATAATATGAAATCTTAATTTCTTTGTTTATGATTTTGATACTATTTAACAACCTTTCCACTGATATCAAATACAATAATTTAGTAACTATTTATAATAATAATCATCATCATTAAAATTATTAACAAAAGATATGAATAAGATTATATAATATTTAATTAAATATTAATAATTTAAATAGAGAGAGAGAGAGAGAGAAAATAAATGGGGCGTTTTAACCGTTAGAAACCCAAATGTGAAGTGGCAAAATGTTATTGCGAAATGGGTGGTTGTGTTGTGTAATTGTCACCGTGTAATGTAATGACTTGTGGTTGGAAGAGCATCGTTGATAGCACGCGTACTTATCTCGAACCTGCAAAACTTTTACTTCACTTTCTCTTGCTCTCAATTGGCTCACTCGATTAGGGTGTGTTCTTTTATAAATCTAATATTTTTATTTTTAATTGAATTTAGTAATATGTGATTGATTTTGAATTATTTTAAATTTTGAAAAGAATATGTGGTTGAGATTGAATATAAATTGTATTAGAAAATGTGCAGCACAGAAATCAGGATTTGGAAACCAAAAAAAACAAAACCTTAAGATCCCTTTTATCATATATTATATATATATATATAATATCGTTGTTATTTTTTATTTAAAAAACTTATTAATGTGTATTATATAAAATTATCTATATGAAGGCTAATTATAAATGTTTTGTATAACTAATAATGTTTATACACACTTTTAACGTAAACCATTTCATGCATCCGATTGTATTTGAAAAATTCAAAGTCATCTTCACCATTTTTTTCATTTTTTCTAGTGATAGTTATATTTACAAACTCAAAAAAGAAAGTATCTACCTTATAGTGGATGTATATATATTTTTCCAATTATGGCATGTCATATTAACACATCGATTGCATACACCAAACGATTTGACAAATATACCTACATTTGTAAGGAAAAATTTTCATTCAATTAATCTATATAAAGTATGAAGCACTATTACATGATTATCACATTATTTATCTTAAGTAGTCTTGATCAATTAAAAAATTTGTTCTTCCAATCATATTATATAATGTCATATCAATTTATATGGATGAGTTATATATATGATATTATTTATTTTCTACACATGCAATACAACGAATTCAATACAATCTAATTGAGAAAACATCATTGATTAAGTAAAGGATAATAATAATTAATGGAAAAGATGTAATAATCGTTCATCCTATAAAACATTATCACCTACATTTGATTGTATATATAAAAATGGTTATATGAGTGGGTTATATCTTATATGGGTGAAAATATTTATTCTTTTATCTCAAATTTCTTCAAAAAATAATTATAGATAAATTTAAAGAAAATAATGAGCAAAGTTGGCATTCATTAATTGTAGAAAAAAGAAATTATTTATTTGACGATTACAAGGCTTTATTGATTCTACTTAACGTGTGCATATTTACCAACATAACCAAATAATTTTAAAATAGTTTACGTAATTATATCCAAAATTATGTAGAAGATTATTCTTCCATTTATTCATTCAAATCATCTGATAATTAAACTCCTCCTTTTGGCTATTTTTACTCTCTTCAAAGATTAAAATTACTCCTATGAATATCTGATGATATTTTGAAAGAAATGGGATTATGTGAAACCTAGATTTTGCAATTGTTAGATTTAGATTTGGGCTAAAGTAAATCACATTATAAGTTTGCTTCTTTAAACGATTAAGATAAGTACTTGTTTGGAAAATCAAATAAAAAATATATTAATTTAATAAAAGTAACTGTAAAAGTACAATAAATTTTGGAAAATCATCCTTATTAAACATGTATTCCAAAAAAAAAAAAGATTGTGGTTAATTCATTTTAATATTAAACATATACAAATTTCATTTCAAGAGCCTTATTGATCCGACAACTATATTAGAATGCAATTTTTTTTTAAATACGGAAATTATGTAATGCCAAATAACATTACCCTAAAAATTAAGCCTTCTATTCATTAGTATGGGCAAAATTCATGCAAGGGCAAAGCGATTAACCATGCTAAGCTACACATGCTTTTTTTTTCCTATTATTATTATTATCATTATTATTATTATTATTATTATTTGTTCATGCACTTACAAGATATTTCCCATTCTCCACATTTTTGTATGATTAGGAGAACCTTAATTTTCATTCATCATCATGTTTGGTTCAATACGAATAAATCCAACTTAATTGGAAAATTAAATAAGGAAATAGATAAGAAATAGGAAAAGACATGTAAGAATTGTGATTAGCGATTGTACCGTACATCATTTTTTAAAAATTACATAAAAGTTGTAAATAAGTATATAAAAATTATAAATATAAAAAAAGTTATAAATGATGCATGGTATAGATGTTGTACTGTAACCAATCTTGTAAGAATTTCTTATACCATCGTTTTGTGTACAGGAAAAGATGTGTCAACAAAGGATGACAATTCTCCCTAAATATCTGGAAAACAAAGAGGTTATAAGCAAGGGCATAGGAGAAAATGATCATTATTTGGGCAATATCTCAAATAAATCACTTTTTTTCCCCTCTCAAATTTGGGGAGATATATAGGACCTCTCTTGGCCACAAGGTAGATCCGCTAAGAATTTCACTTACCCTAGTGAATAAGGTAAATTTCCCTGAGAAATTTTCCTCAGAAATTCTAATAATTACCAGCGTATTGTAGTTCTGTAATCTTACTTTATCATTCACCAAAATATTCACATACTAAAAGTCTTCCCAAAAATGATGGAAAAGGGAAAAAGACGGAGGAAAAAAATTCACTAAATCTAAAAGAATTCCTACACATAACATTGATAAAATGATAAGAAGAACTTTCCCTTCTTGCATACTTTCTCATCACAAAACAAGCATCTTTCACTTTCAGCTAACAAAACTTTTGTCCCCAAACTCTCTCATGCATGCATATACACAAAAGCTTGCTTTAAATTCTGTAAACCAAGCATTTGCGAGAGGGGGATCATGCAGCTGAATGATGTTCTCATAGTTGATATCTATGACTACCGGCCATTTGAGTTTGGAGGACTAGGATTTGGGGTCATATAGACAGGGGATTCAGTGGTAGTTGTATTGGTACTTGTTGGTTTGTTTCCCATATCTCTTGTTCTATGGAGAAGGAAAGTCCCAGCTACAATTGTAACAAAGCCACATAACTCTGTTGCAATCTGTGATGCATTTTGTGAGTCCCACTCCTGTAGTTATAATTTTAAAAAAAATAGTAGTAAGGGGAAAACCAAAGCCAAACATGCAGAAATTGGACCAATTAGATACTAAAAAATGAAGAACTTGCATCTCATTTGGTCAAGTTACATGCATCTCCAGTTTAAGGTAGTGGAATAAACGCCAAACAGTGTAGCAGATACTTAAATATGCATAAAACAGAGGGATCATTTGAGTGTCCAAAACTCGGATGTTCTCAACGGTGTTTATGACAAGAAAATTTTTAATTTGTATTTCAAAGTATCCGTAGCCAATCTTGTGTACTTTTTTTTTTCTTTTTCTCAAGATTGTGTGGTTTAATATAAGGCATTACCATGTCATTTATCATATCATTCCATCGCCGATAAATCAATACTACATTAGAAAACACATCACTTGAGATAGGAAAATCGGGACAGGACTTGGAAAGTATAGGATTAATTGTTTCTTAGATATGCCAATGCATGCTCTAGATAGTTATCAGTATCCACAAAAGAATAGCATTATAAGTACTAGTAAAAAATATAATATTTTCTTGCAAAATAAAATTTTGTGATACCTTGAACATGATCATGCTAGCAACTATTGTGAATGTTGTAAACATGACATAGTATACTGGAGATATAACTGAAGTTTTGAAGGTGTCCAGAGCCTGCAAATAATCAGCATATTCTAAATTAGGCATTTGCCAGAGAACAAATGTGAAGAAAAGTTATAAACTAAATTATAAAAGCTGAGCTCTTAGATAGCGTATCAGTAGTTTCAAGAGTTCTAGCATTACTTGGTATGGGAATGTAAGATTTGAAATAAAATATGTTATCAGCCATTCCAAATAAGGTCAGAATCGATTGCTAAAAGCTTTCTGTATTAGAAGTTTTAAAATCTGCACCATATGCAAGTATGAAAATTTGACAAAGAACTCATTTTTCCCCAATAACAAGCACATTGGACTCCAAAAAAGTAATCCGCTGTTGGTTATTCATCCACTTTCAATGAAAAAAATTACCAACCACGCAGGGTATACTTCTTTTGAAGATACAAGTTGAATTTCCATTAACTTAGCTGAAGATGTTATTCTCTATTATATGACCACTAGTTTCTAGTAGCATTGATAATTTTCATCTTTTAAAATGTTGAAATTCAGCAAACTTTTTGATGGAATCATTTTAAGTCTTAGCATACAACTATCAAACATACCACTAGTGCAAACATATTAAAAAATGAGTAAAATAAAATTCACAGTTTGATTAGACCGTTTCCCACTAATATTTGGCTTTATGACTGGCAGAGAAGTCAAAGAGGTTTAAATCATCTATCGCACCTTTTTTTTTTTTAATTTTAATTTAGATATGAGTTTATGTTTTTTACTTATCATAATAGTTTAATAACTGTTTTATATTATATTTACACTATATATTATTATTTTATGTTATGTTTAATTTATTAAAAATTATACCATTTTAATAATATACCATTTCCAAACAAATATTTAAAGTTATGGATACCCCGTCTAAATTTACCTTGTTCAAGTAGTTTATTTGCATAAGACAGCAAACAGTTACAACCACAGTGAAAAGCCAAGTTTGGAAGTAGATAAATTGATTCATTCCAGAAAATGTCAACTTCAAACCAATTGCCAGTGCTTTCACGCCCATAACCTGCATTTAAACAATGAAACTGAACTTAGAGGGAGCTCAATATAGTCATAAGAAAAACGAGTTTCAAAGATAACTCGCACACCGTAAGAGAGCCCATGAGAGAGCAAATTCCAACATATACCACCATATGCGTCTGCCCATGGCTTGATTCAAATCGGAAAATAAGTACAGCAACCACAACCAAAACTAAGCCACTATAGACAAGAAAACCTGCATTGGACAAAAATACATGGATCGAAATCCTAGTAAAGGACTAAATCCTGAAATCTGCAAGGCCTATTATAGGCAATAGGACAATCAACTTCATGGTCACTTTTTACATACCCGGTTGTGTAGCAAGGTGCCAGACTTCCTTGACCGATTCCAGTTGTCTCTCATGTGGAGCATGTAAAACGATGCTAACAGAGCCCACCACGCAGAGAACACATCCAACCACACCAAATATATGCAGTTTCTCCTTCAGAATAAAATGTGCTAGCACTGCACTGCATAACAATGATCTCTTTAGAAGTGAAACAGACATATATATATACACCACACAATGTTGTCCATCTATGTACTTATGTACATGCATTGATGGCTAGATAAAGATGGAAACAATTAAAAAGAAAGAAAAATGAAACAAAGACTCCTTTTAATCTTCCACTGCAACTGAAGCTGAAGAGGGTCTTACCTGAATATAATACTTAAGGCTCCCAATGGAGTTACAAGAATTGCAGGAGCATAAGCATAGGCAGCGAAATTGGCTATCTCCCCAGCAATCACTATAAAATCAAAATAATTCAGTACTGGAATATAACAGAAAGTACCAAAGAAGATAGTAGTAGATCAGAGCGAAGAGATGATAGCCTGGTGACAGAAGAATATAAGCAAATAACCGACATAAAATTGAAGAAACTTTTTGTTTCTTTCCCTCCCTCAAAACACTTTTAAATTCCCATCATTCCATGTAAATCTGGCCTTTCATAAAATTTCTCGTTTAATTTAGATTAAAAGGTTTATCATGTTCTCAACCACTAAGTCAAACTACCAAATAGTTTGTCTTGAAATTTCTATGTACAGAATCACTTTTAACCGGACAATAACTTCTGTGCTTAATCTCTTCTATACATGTTTGAGATACAGGTTTAAAATTCTAAGAATCAAGCTCCTTTTTTAAGTTACTCTGTCATTCATTATTGGTGAGTTTCCTTTAGTTAGATGATCAAACTTGTGATGCAACTTCTATATTGGCATCTATAACACAAAAGTTCTACTTCCCAATGATGAAAAACAGAAGGTGATTATGACTTCAAATACAAGAGTCACTCAAGATACTACTGTAATAAAACCTGCTCTCAATTGAAGAGTTTTAACTGAGAACACAGGGTTGGTCTTCAATTTTACATTGTTCTTCCTCCTTCCAATCTATATGATCAGACCATTTGACAGTAGTATATATTGCTTCTATGCAGCACATTTTAGTGTACTGCTTTGAAGACACTAAAAGCATTGAGCTAACTCGAAGTGTTTGGAAATCAGAGGAGGAGGATCAAATTAGTAATACTGATTTTGTGCTAGCAAAAGGATGGGTACTCAATGTTCGTCCTCTAACTACCCTCAAAATTTAGAAGGTCAGGACCTACATTATGCTCAATTGAATGGATTTTTCTGCCATTTGCCAATTTCATATCAATTGGAAAAATATTAAAAACTATTGTCAATGAAGCTGCTATCACTCTGTGGAAAACAAGGAGAAATGAGCAACAACATAGCCTATATGGCCTAAATGTGAAGCAGATAGATCAGGTAATCAAGAGCAAATAGCTTCGAAGATAATGTAGTTGCCTATATTGGTTCTCACATTCAACCCATGTTCTGTCACTCTTTGCACAATATAATGGTACAAGATTTTGGCATCAAAATTATCAAACAAAAAGGGAGGAGATAGAGCTTTTCCATGTCCAGATCGTCTACAATTGAAGTGGTTTCAATCACAATACCAACCATCTTAAATCCTTATTTCACCATCTCTATATTCCCAAAATCAGATGGATTGGACCAAAACTCAAGCTAAAGGTTTTAATTTGAGTCTATGTATCCATCCAACAATTTTACAAGTGAAAATTAATCTTCCGAATGAAACCGGATAATACAATTAGCTGGAATATCTAGTGAAAAAATCCAGAGAAGCCTGTAAATGTAGGAATATCAATGTCTACTCTTTCAATTTTTTTCAAATTGGTACTTCTCATGATTTTTGTACAATTAAAAAAAAAAAAAAACTGCAATCCTGACTTAAACCCCAAGACATAACCATTACTTTTTCAAAAAAAAAATTAATGTGAAGTAATATCAAAATGGAACAACATCAAAATCACTTAGTTAAATATGAGTGCCTTTGCATTAACTAGTTGCACCAAAAGGGATTTAATTCTTGTTAACAATTAGCTAGCTAATAACTAATAATAGGTTATTTGAAGTCAAAAATCAGCATCCGATAAGAAAAAAATCAGGTAAAAATTCAAATTTTCTCAAGTATCTACAAATACATCAATATGTACAATCTCTGTATGTTAAAAGTAGGAATACAACTCATTTAGAGAGGGAGTGATATCTCAAACATATATTCCCTAAAATAAAGATAGATAGCAAAGAAGAAAAGCATATGATTGCTTCACAAAAACGAAGACTAGATACTTAGGAAGAAAAGATGGATTTCCCACCACATGAAAAATTTTTTGGAACAAAAAATTAAGGAATCGAAACGTTAAAAGCATTTTCTTACTAGTTATCATCCCAATCCACCACCAAGGCTCAAGCAAGTATGAATGTCCTCCAGCACCTTATCAATTAAAGACACATCACTTGAGTAATCGAAAACAAAGTACATGGAAGAAGCTCGGAGAGAATCGTAACAAACAATAAAATGACGAAGCAAATATTGAAAACAAATTACCTGCTCCATTCCCACTTTCCCTAGCATTTTTAAGTCCTTTCTTCTTCACAATAAAGCTAGAGCCAATAAATATGCTTGAAGATACAGCCAAAACAAGTCCACGTACATTGTCTGTCGATATCCCCATTGGATGGCAAAGAATCCAGGAAAATAATTCCCAAGTTTTGCAGGGCCAAGATTTCCAATCCCAATCCCTGCATCCATCCATCCATTCAGTGAATTCACTCAAATCGAAAACACAATCGCAATATATATATATATGCATGAATCCATGCACGTATAACAAACTCCCTAGATAGGGTGCAATTACAATAACCATTAACATAAATTAAACAAACAATATTCTTTTTCCAAACCTTTAAAATACAGAATCTCCCTTAACATATATCTGAGAGCACATATATATAATAGTATACACATATACTAGTGTATTAGTACGTTAACATAAGAAACATGTAAACGAAGACTCTCGACAATGTGCATAGTATCGTTTTTCGATAATGAAAGGGGAAAAAGTTTGTTAGATTCATTAAGATATACCTTTCTTGGCACACTGCAAAGGGGGATGAAAAGGACTAAAAGTCCATGAGTGATTTTTGTGTACGCGTGTAGAATGAGACAATGAAGATGATGGTACGTGTTCAGGGTTTGTGTCTAAAAATGGAGGGAACAGAGAGAGAGAGATGGGGTTGCCGTTGTTTTATTGGGTTTAAGAATGCAAACAGAAGACCGTTACCGCAGAGAGGACAGTACATGGCCAACCAAAAATTCAAGATGTTACTCCGCATCCCGCGCTGCGTTTATAATGAGATCTTTGAAGAAGATGAAATTGACAAGGGCTTGAATGGCGTTTCTTTTTTTTGTTTTTTTTAATTTATAGTTCTTGCCTATTTTGTCCTTTTGTCATTTTTTTAATGACGAAATTACCTACATTGTTATGCTTGCTTGCGGAATCATTCAATGGATTATTTTGTCAATATAATTGAAAATATTGGTGTTTAATTGATGCTTTAGTACTGCAGTGTTATTTTGTGCACAAGAATTAGGGTTAGGTTACAGTTAAAAGAAGTAAATATATATCATTAGAGTTAGGTTACGGTAAAAAGCAGTAAATGATATTTACTTCTTTATGTGGGATACAAATAATCCAGCCCACAGGCAGGCTCACGTGGCCCAATAAGTCACCAACACGCCCACAATCAAAGCCATCTCAAACAAGGCCGCGCACTAACTAAGAGGGTGATTGTTTTTTTATCCGAAATCTAAATAGATATGAATTAAATTGAAATCTAAATAAGTCTGAATATAAAAATTTTAATTATATAATTTTTTTTATTTTAAGATTTGAGTTGAAAATATCTGAAAACTAATGGTTTTATACTTATATATCTACTTATATATATTATTTTTACTTATAATTTTATTTTACACAGTAAAAGTATTTTTATACCAAAATTTGTTATGAATTTAATTTATTTAAATGCGTATAATTGGAAAAGAAGTTTTTTTTAAGAATTTGATATATAAATAAGCTGAATTACCATAAAATAATTTTAAAAATATAGGGAGAATCATAACATACAATTAAAAATGAATAATAATGTTCCAGAATTAAAATATTAGGCTATGTACAAATTGGTCATAAATGAATTTTTATAAGGGCATTCAAGAAAATTAAAGGAGTAATTAATAATTTAAACATTTGTATTCAAATAAAAGCTAGAATTTTTAGTTTTTTTTTATTCAGATAAAAATATCTTAGATTAAGCCTTAAGTCAAAAAAAATCATCATAAGAAGATCTTAAATATAAGAATAAGTTAAATTCAGACTAAAAAATAAT
The DNA here is from genome assembly GCA_013180625.2 of Boswellia sacra. Lineage (NCBI taxonomy): Eukaryota > Viridiplantae > Streptophyta > Magnoliopsida > Sapindales > Burseraceae > Boswellia > Boswellia sacra. Next base: position 53,424 of record SNVD02004448.1, on the reverse strand, counting down.
CGGCCCCTAAGTTCATTCCCCAAATAGGGTTATTATTTAACTCCCACACAGATCTCTTTTTAAACCCCATTTTAAATAAAATTTATTAGAAAATAAAATAGACAAATATTTTTTAATTTATTCCTAAATTACTGTTTCTATAATTAGTCGTTGACACTTTCATTTTCTCTTTCAATGAAAGTGTAACTCTTAGTTTCTCATGCGTTAAGTTTTATTTATTTATTTTTTATTTTTAAAATGTAGAGAACTTCTTGTTTCATGAGATGTAGAAAAAAATACATAGAGAGTGGGAGTGTGAATTGCGATATTAATCTGAAAGTTTTAAGGCTACTTTTTCTTTTTATCCTTGCAAAAAGTTACTAGAGATATCAAGAGAAAATATTGAATTGCTTATGTAAGAGATGATGGACAAGAACGAAAGAGTGGCTTTCCGGTTGAGGTTACTAGTTGTATGAGCTTATGACTGACTCATGCCATAAAAACAACATCATTGCCAGAGAGTTATAAATTCATCATTTATGTGGTTCTTGGCTGCTTGAAAGAGTGGTGCGTATAGTGTTTTATAGTGGTTTTCCGGTTAATACAAACTTGCATCTAAAGTAGATTTCTTTTTCCTTTTTTTTTTATCCAAATTGATTTGAGTTTAAATTCCTATTATATGATTGCCTTGTAATCCATATGGTTTCCATTTATTGTCCTATTTTATGTTTTTCATTTATTGTCCTATTTTATTGTGTTTGAATAACTTGTTAATATCCTATTTTATGTTTTTCATTTATTGTCCTATTTTATTGTGTTTGAATAACTTGTTAATATGTCATGGAATTTGGTAAGTAATTAATGCTAACCAGTTATTAAAAGATAAGAAACAAAATTTAAAAGGGTTTTTTAGGAACAAATTATTTGTTATCTATTAATTAATAATCAGATATAATTTTTAATTAATTTTATTCATAGAGCGGCTTAAATAACACTATTCTTTCCCAAAAACAATTATAAGATAGTAAAAAAGCAATTAAAATTTAGTTGACGGGTTCTGCTCCTATGGACATGCAACGTGTTTACTATAATTATAAATAGACCACATGGGGGGAAGCTTTTGGCAAGATCTCCAAGAAATCATTTTCTGCTCATTGCATATTCCTTTTGAAGTAAATTTTAGTGTTAATAAATGACATTGTTTAAAATGATGAATTTGTATTTATTACTTACTTTTTTTTTCAGAATAACTTTTATCAATTAGAAACGTAATTAAGAGGATCATAACACACAAGGAAATTTTTAATTATCAATAAACAAACATTTTATACTTAGAAAGAACAAAATACATCATATCTCTCAAAATATGTATTTATACATCATTTATATACATGAAAAAGACAACAATGTATTAAAAAACAATACAATGCAAATACAATAACAGAATTACTAAGTTGTCCCTGTGATGTTTTATGTAATAAAATTAATTAATTTATTATCTCAACTGAATCAATATTATCCACTTTCTTGTTTAATATCTTGTTAAATATTGATTTTATAAGTTTCCTAACCGAAACTAAATAAGTTACATTGTAAAATATTTGACCTGGTATCTTTGATAAAGAAATTCAAAATTTTAATATTTAAATACCTTTGATTTTTAGGGTTTACACGAGAAATTAGTAGGGTGGGGTGGGGTTGAGTTTGTTTGTGTTGAGGAAATTTTGAAACGGGGAGGGTACAAAATGAAAGAGTTGCTGAAGTTGTTTGAATGCCAAAAGATTATAAACGAATAAACTATAATATTAATTATCTTTTATTATAAGGGTAGTACTTCTAGTTTGGTCTAGGCCCTCCAATGAATTTACCTTTGACGTATCATTTTAAATTTCTTAGGACATGAGTTATTAAGTAAATGTTAAGATCGACCATATATCTCTTTATCTTACGATTTATAGAAATAATCATCCAACAGGCTAGGAAATGTTGGTGAGTATCAAAAGTAGGGTTGCTAATGGGGCGGGGCGGTCTAGGGCTGCAGGTATCCATCCCTGCCCTGCCCCGTTGCCCTGAAACGGGGTGGGTTGGGGCAGGGCAGGGCGGGGCGGGACGGGACAATATTTGAAAGAGAGGATCTAGTCCCGTCCCGTCCCGCCCCGACTAATTTAAATTTTATTAAATTATTTAATCTAAAATATAGATATATTTATAACCATTATCTAAAAATATATTCAATCTACTTCATTTTTTTAAAAAAAAAAACATACATAGGTATATAAATTTTAAAAATAACAATAAATATAATTTATTCTTAACCCAAAATAAAATACATAACACCTGATATATATATCCTAAGATGTTTTATATTATCCAACAATCATTAAAACTCAAAAGAAATAAAATTAATTTCTATCAGATAAAAAAAATCATTACTCATAAAGTTTATATAAATTTTTATTTATATTGCCATTGTGCACGTTAAATTGATTATACTTAGACTCAAAAAAAGCAAAGTTAATTCATATTAGATTAAAAAAAAATTCTATTACCCATAAAGCTTGTATAAGTTCTTATTTACATTGGCATTGTGCAAGTTAAATAGTGATTGCACAAATTAGTTATATCATCTAGAAAAAATAATAATCACTAATTACCATTTGAGTTTATTGGTAATAATGTTACATACTCTATTAATAATAATGTTAAAAGTGTATTATTGCTTGTAAACTAATTAATTGACAATTTGAAATAGTTGATAATATAATTAAATAATTTTACAATAGCATGTTGATTTAATTTCAATCGAATATTAATAATAATATGATTGACATATACCAATTAATTAACAATATATATATATATATATATATATATGAAACATCAATAATTGAAGTAATTTATTTAAATTATGATAAATAATATGTTTAACGTTATAAGATTGTTCCTTACCGTATTTATATTTACATATTTAGAAAATAATATATTGATTATATTCGAGGTATAGATTTTGAAAATGATCTTATAAATATTGCAATAATTTAATTAGTACTTAATTATCTATATCAAGATGGTATATCTTATACAAATTTAATTACTATGAAATACAAATATTTTATTTTGTCATTATAATATGACTAAATTGATGTTAATATACTAAAAGATTCATAATTATTAATAAAAATGTGACTTTTATCAAAGTTTTGTATTTTTTGTAAAATTACAAAGAATTCACATATATGAGAAATTTAACAAATATAACAAAAAAATTATCGGGCAGTCCCAAAATTTTAAAACTTTACAAGGATACAATTATATCTTACAAGGCAGGGCGGGACAACAGGTCTAAGAGGTCGGACCCAGACCCAGACTCGGATCCATCCTGGCAAAGGCAACATAATTTTCTCCAGATTTGCCCTGGACCCACTTTGGGGTTGGACATTTTTTAGGGACACAATGGGGCCTCAGACCCAACCCAGAGGGTCAAATTACTATCCCTAAAAAGTAAAAATTATTCTCTTATCTATATAGTAAAACCTTGATAAATGAATATTGTTGGGAATATAAAAATTATTTAATTATCGATAAATAAAATAATTTATTAATTTATTGCTAAATGAATAATTATTCATTTATAAAGTTTTTATGTTTTAATTACTTGTAAATATATATATATATATATATATATATATATATATATATATATTACCAAAATTTATGAATATGTCACGAATAAAAAAAAACGATGGATACAGCCATTGCAAATTGTTTTTGACATTACAAATTTGGTCCAATGAAGGTATGGTTGTAGAACAACACGTTAGTGAAAATGATAACATTTGTAAATTATATGAAGCTATTTCTACTCTACGCTATAGAAAATCAATAGACGTTGAGTAAATTTTAAATTATCCTAATACGAATGATACAGTGATAGAATTACCTACTGATAAAAAGATTATTGAATAGGTAATGATTTGTTAAAAATGTTCAGGATTCAGATGCTAGTTCTGTTTTACCAAATGTTTTTTTCGAAAAAGGTCATTCAAGTTATAACAACCTTACACAACTTCTTGCTATAACATGAAAAAAAATTTCAAATATGTGTATGTTTTACACAAAATTAAGGTCAAAGTGGAGTCTAGTTTAAATAAAAAGAAAAAACAAAAAAAACTTTTGATACATATTTTGAAAAAGAATAGAATTAAAAAACTAGATATTATTAAGAAAATATCACATTAATAGTATAAGCTTTATACGTCATATATTTATGTATTAGATTAGTTATTAATTTATATTTTATTTTGAGTCTTAAAAGGATTTGATAAAAAGTTATTATCTTATGCATTTAACAAACTTATCCATTTATTACAGAACCCCGAGACCAATAGATTTCGTTAAAATGAGATTATTAATTTATCAAACATTTGTTTCCCGAGGTTTTATAGTACCTGCAATAGTTTGTACAACCAAGCTACTCTCGCCTGTATATGTGATAGACTTCCAATTTGTAATGAAAAGCAAAGAAAAGAAATTTCAAGAAATGTCGTCTTCCAATCCTCAACTCTATTCAGAACCCCTGCAATTCGCCGCCGGAGAACTTGCATCAAAATTGATATTACAATTATCAAATACTCCGGTTATTATACTTTTGTGGAAAAACAAAATTCCAACAAAACAAAATCTCATTTACATTGGCTTTGATTTTGTGGTTAAACTGGTCCCTGTTTTGATTGCCTTAAACCTTGATGCCCCCTTCTGTATCACATGCCGCCCATCAATTAAGTGGTAACAATATTCAAGCCCTTGGAATCACAGAAGTCAGAACCACCCTGTGACGCGAATCACGGTAACATGCAAGCTTAACCTACAGAAGATGCTAACCGGTAAAACGGAATTGGTCATGCGAAAGATTCAGGGAGGTACTGATGGTGAATCGTGATAAAAATTGGTGTTAAGGCAACAACATCCAAGATGAGTATTCAGGTATCTGAGTACAGCCAAAATCTAACGCATCCATCTTCCCATTTTCATTGTTATCATCTTTCTCTTTTTGTTGGCACGATGCTTGGCCGCAATCCTCAACTTTCTCTTGGCATTTCGAGTTGGGTTGACAACAGCCATGAGTTTTTCATCTTGTCTCCTCTTATCCCTCTTTGCCTTGAGATTCTTTCTGATCTCGTTGTAGATCTGCACAAAATTCTGGTTGCCTATTGTGTTTCGTATACTATCACATACATCTTGTGCTAATTGCTTCATATCATCTGAAAAGTGCAAATTCAAGCAACTTGTCAGATTCTCACGAAGACAAGGAACATCAAAATTTGCTAATTCTATATATAAACTTGACAAAAAAAATGAGTATTTCATACAATAAAAGAAAAGTTCTGTCCTAATATTCATCTCATTAAGAAGCAAGTTACAAAATGGCACTTTGCCTACACATTAAATTAAACTTTGCATGCAAAGGACAAGAATCTAACCGTTAATAAGCTTTCCAGCAAATCCTTCACAAACTTTATACAACGATGGCAGCATTTGCAATGCATAAAGCTGGCAGGAGCCCTGACTGATCTGTGATGATACTATTCTAAAACTATCGAAGACAATTTTCATCTGTGTGCAAAGTTTAGAATTCATTAGCAGTAAGTTTTTTACAAAGACAAGCAAAGAAAAATAAGCATTTATCTGGAATAGGATTAAAAATACTTTACTATCTTCAACAAGCTTAAGACCCCCAATCTAAAACTCTTAACAGACCAACCTGAATAGCCTCCTTTTGAAGGGCAATCTTTCCCATTTTTCTAAGCAAATTAGAGATGAGCAAACATTGAAAGTCTTTGGAGCGGTCTTGAGCATTTCGGTCACATGCGCTGGAGATAATAGACAAAAACATTCCTCTTCCTTTTCTTGAATCAAGCAACTGAAAAGCTTTAAGAAATAGACCTCGTTCCTGCTCTCCAAGGGTGGACCAAAAGTTTTGAGGATCTACATCCTCCCTTTGTTCCATGAACGAATTCATATTACAAATTGCAGACACAAGATTTTGGGTAATCCGATTGCTGACAGCATCATCAAAAGTGAGTTGGGTCTCTATTTGGTGGCACAGGGAAACAGCTATCATAAAAAGTCTGCTCGGGTTTATCAGGAAGAAAGCTCCAAATGACTTCTCTTGATGTTCTCTGCTAAACTCAGTTATAGCACTAAAATACAAGGCTATGAGGCAATTTGATCTGTTTCGCAACCATGTGTGTGGATGTAACAACAACTCACAAATTGCTTCCCATGTATTCTGAACAACAGGTGAAAGAATAATAATAATAAATATATAAATAAAGGGAAGGAAAAAAAATTATGATAACAAAAATAAAAGATGAGGCCATCGCGCCACTAAACAGTGTGACAGTAAACCCATAACATCCAGAAAATAAAGTCATACATCTAAAAGCAACATGACTTGAAACTTGGCAAGACATTGCCAAACTAACAGGGGCCATCTAACGTTGACAACTTAAATTGTAAAGAAATTCAATACTATGACAGGAAAATATCATCTTCTTACTGGGCGTTTTCAAGATTAAACACTATCTCAATCATAAACTTGCAATAACTTGAAAAATGTGATCCCAGAGAAGACACAAAAGGTTTAAATTCATGTCTGTCTTATTAACCTCTTTCTTTCTACTGATAAAATTTAAATATAGTATATTAAAGCATTTAGGGTTGATAGCTAAAATAGCCAGTTGTGAAGCCAAGTATCATGCTGTTGAGCAATTCCAGATAAGTGTCTAGCAAGTCCATGTATGAGCCATCAAGTTATGCTAGATGCTTGTCAAGACATCTATTCGTCTATCCGTCTATCAAGTTCACATCTGCACTTTGCATTACTTAAAGAGTATGTTTGACACTTGACATTAAAATTAGCTAGTGAAAAATAAATAAATAAATAAATAAAATCCAGATAAACCTTTCTCAACCTTGTTATTTTGCGCTATTTCCAATCATTTACAATAACAAGTCTGAAAATCTTCCATGAGTACTTATTAACAATTAACCATAAAGCTCTAAACTGAGACATCAAAAACAAAATTCTCAATTCCCTAAAACCCCAAGCACATTATAGTAGCCAAGGACGTAAATCACCTAAGTTGCTTAACATTGAAACGAACAGAAACACAGCAACCACTAAATGTGTTTAGAACTATAGGAGACACAGGTTCCTTCATCCAAGCTTTAAATTATGAATCCGCTTGTGGCTTTTTAATAATTATTGTACTTTTTGCCAATCTTTAAACAACAAATTCCCAATAGACTAGTTTCTACATCCTAAAGATCCCACATTTATTATAGCCAGTTCAAATATTAGTTATCATTCCATGATTTGCATAAGCTAAATCCTTTTGGTACACATTCTACACACAAAAGGCTTCCTATTATCCAGATGAATGTATTTTGTTTTACCCAAGGGACCCTCATCTAGCATACCATAGCAATCCCACACCATGTTTCAAGTAAGATTGCACTAAGCACATTAAATAATATAAACACTAAGAACATTAAATAATAGGAACAAAGTGGGTCAGACCTCTAGATCCATCACAAAAATAAAGTCAGGGAATTGACATAGGATCTTCTCCAATAAAACTAGTGAGTAGTATGCCTCCTTCCAAAAAGGAACGGTAGCCTCATCAGAAAGATCCAATTGCCCAGCACCAACAATATTTATACTGGACCACAAAATTCTTCTCGCCACTGGCAATACATTACCAATGTGCCTTTGGAAGTTTTTTTTCATGACTTCAATCAGTAATCCCAAGACCTACAAAATACATTCTAAAGCCATTAGAAAAGGAAAATACTAAAACAATTAAAGTATCAGCAGTTTCACAAAATTCTAACCCCTCAAAATTTCAAAAATAAATAAGAAGAGAAGATGATGCTTGAATAAGAACAAATTTCACTTGCATATGATAGTAAGATATGATCATTTGCTCTGCTATACCATGAGCTTAATTTTGGTTTTTCAATGTTCTCTTTCTAAACTTGAATTTAAAGATATGGACACCTATAGTTCTAACTGTACATGATTTAAGTTGTATGTTAGTGCACACAAAAGGTGAGTCTGTGAGGCCCATGTTCTTCTATACCCACCTATAAATGTGCTACCAGAATTACCATTAAATGGTGAATGATTTAAAGTGGCTGCAGTATCTAATTAGTATAAAAATTTTGACCCATAAATATAAGTGAGATCCTCAAGTTAGAAGAGTTTCTTTAAATTTCTAAAGAGAAGGATGATAAGTCAAGGCATGACAGTCAAAAAGAGAAAAAGGGAAAACTTCACTGATGCAAGCAGTTGTTCCCCACATGTAATGTTAAAACAAAAGAGATTGAAAGCAGACATTTGTAATATACAAGTCTACAGTACAAGTAAGAAACTTTTACCTGCGCACCAGCACTCCATAGTTGCTGCTTCATGCCCAAATACCAAGATAGACTGTAATCGAGAATGGAATGAAGCAAATGTGGGCTTATACGTCCAATAAGAAGCTTTATAGCCAAACCAATCATGGTACGAACTTTATTATCATGGTCATTAGCCAAGCGGGCTACCAAATGGACAAATAACGTGTGAGATTGCTCATCCAATTTCATTTGTGGAAATTTCTTTATTATTACATGGAGCATTTCAAGCACAGCCTCTCTTCCACTGGAATGCTCATAACTGCAATTACAGCCAACTAATTTTAGGCCATATTAGATCACAAAATATAATATATATATATATATGTGTGTGTGTGTGTGTGTGTGTGTGTGTGCACGTGTGTGCACGTCTGTATATAACTGACATTTGATACATGCCTGAGATTTGCCAGCAGAAAATCTAAATGTTGTTGCAGTCGTTTATCTGATAGATGATAATCCAGTAGGAATTGCAATAAAATCTGACTGCATTTCTTGCGAATTGATTCAATTTGACTTGTTACCATCAGTTCTGCAACACGAATTACAACATCATATATCTCATGAACAACTAGCTTACGGCTGACAATTGCCTTCAGAAGTGAAAGGGCAACATCAGAGGGATTCCTCTCAAGGTCAACAAACAGTGGAAACTGAATTAACAGATGTAACTGATCTGAGGAAAGGGTAATTTTAGTGCCGTGCAGAAGCTTAGTTAACAAGCTTAGACATGATTGCGTTAACAGACTGCTCGAATTTACTGAACTGTAGGCAGTGTCCAATAGTGTTGCCTTTAATTTATCAGCCTGAGATTCAAGCGATGGCAGGGGCAGGCTTACTAATGGAGTAAGACATCTAAGTGATGCTGACAAAGTATCTTCATACTTGGAACTCAAGCAATTGCTTAGCAGTTTGACAAATGAATCCATCATTGATAAATGTTGCTCATCAAGTTTGTTTGATCTCAAATTCTTCAGACGCTTGTGCAATAAGCTAAGAGCAAACACTGTAATAAGATGAGAGCATGTTGATTTAGCAACAAAGACTCGGCCTGAAGAAAGAGTCTTCTCTTTTGGATCACCTTTACAATTATTTACTTTTATATCGGATGAACTTGCCTGCGGATCATTTTCTTCCTTCAACCTATCTTCAATTAGGCCATATATAAAGACAAATAGGTCAGTCTGTTCCACTGATGGATTGCATTCAATACCAGCAGCAATGTGATTTAGCATATTTTCCAATTTTGATTTCACTTTTGTTGTCAGATGCATCTGCAGATGAGTTGTCACAACAGATAGAAGTTTCAAGGCGTGGGTTTTGAATGTTATGTTTTTGGCAATCAATTCCAAGGTCTCAAAAGATTTTTGCTTCCTAGTTTCAATCATTTTAGAAGCAATTTTTTCCACCTCTTTCTCTTCAGCAACATCTCCAAGAATATCCTTCTCAACTACAGAAAGGAGATCTTCCAAACAATAATCCAACTTCCCACCAACGGAATTTGCTAGATATTTGGACAAAATAAAATTGAGAGTGTATCCCAACACGTGCAGCTCATATCCTCGCTTCAATGTAGCTCGCAAAACACCTACAATAAACTGCAAGTATTCCAACCCAAGCTCCTTCAAACAATCGGCCAAAGCTACTCTAGCATCATTGCGGATGGCATCTGAGCGGCTCTTTAAGAAGTTTGAAAGGCGATGAATGATACTAGGAAGCTGTGAGTCCATTATGTCTCCTGGAAGCAGCTTTAATAATTTCAGTGCAGCCCGACTGACATCAACATTGACCTTGTCAGCATCAATATTTAGTAATTTTTGTATTTTCGGAAGCATGGTTTCTTGAAGCCATGTCTTTATTTCAGGGACCATTCTAGAACTATGACTTTCATGCAATATAATGGAAGAACTAGTACTACTAACGTTATCACCTAAAACATTATCTGAAGAGTATTTGGCTTCTTGATCAGAACAAATTTGTGAGAAATGGAACTGGCCCAAGATAGAGCAAAATAGGCGCAGCAAAATCTTTTGCTTTTGTGGATTCTTTTCCATTTCCTTCAAGCATTTAATCAGCAAAACAGAGTATGACTTCCACTCCATGCGAGCAGAAATTGAAGCAAGGGCTTCAGAGCATGCAGTTCTCACATTTTCGTCTTGTACATCAAACAGCATATTGAAAAATAGTGGGACAAACACTTTACTCAAGAGGCCCTGGAAGTTGAAGGCAGCATAGCAAATTTCAGGACCAGGGAAAATATCTTCAGAAAGGAATGTACAAATAACAAAAATATCTACCTCTGACATACTGCTTGCACTGATAACTTTCTTAAAACGCATTAATGCCCGTACTCTTCTGTGTTTCTGCAAGAACAAATGTATATTAGACTAATAAAAAGAAGCAGGAACTCACCTTTATTGAGGGAAGGGGCACAAAGAAGGGGGGCAGCGGGGGGCTGTTGCAGGCGCACAAACAAAAAGTACAGAACAATTTGATAAATGACAGTAGTCAGCTATATAAGTTAATTTCGTCTTTGGAACAAGTACGAACAGATACACTTCTCACATTAAGCAAAAATATGAAAAAGCCTCCACCTCCAATTGGAGAAATCGTTTTGCTGAATTGAAGAACAAGGACTCCACAAAGAAATAGATTCGATGTATCATATATAGACATTGAAAGTGAATTCTCAATATTGGATCAGATATGCAATAAAAGTATATAAGAACAGAATTATATAAAAGGAGGAAATCACCTGTAAGTGAATGATATTTTTGAAGAAATCTACTTCAGCATCTCCAGAGCACAGATCTTTGAATGAGCTAAGATTTGTCAACTGTGGAAGCTTCAATACCATTTCTCTCAGCAAATCAATCCATTCCTGAAATCATACACATCTTTTAGGGAGAAGTATGATAAGGAAGAAGTTATACTTTTTGTATAGTGATTTAAAGCCCTTTTGTTGATTAGAACAATTGTCCTTTTTCTGGACAAGTTGTCAATCTTTTATTTTTATTTATTTATTTTAGATAAGAAACTATGAATTGTATTAGAACAAAAACTATACAAAAGAGAAGCACAATCAGTCCACTAATAGGACTAGCTGGAATAACAGACAATACTATACCAAAGATATTCAATCAATCCTATACATTTGGGAACCGAAAAACACCCCCAATCAACATGTAATATCGAAAACTCTCTCCAAACTCAAATGAATGAAAAAGATAGGAGATATCATGAAGCTCTTTTGCCACTAAAGCCCAAAGAGAAGCTAAAACATTAAACTCTATACTACAAAAAATGAATGTCTGCTTCTGTAATATCTTCAAACAATCTTCTATTCATATCCTCTCAATCCAAATTACCCAAAAACTGTCAATCATTCTGTTACTTCTTCTTGATTAATATAATTTTATTGTTTCTTAGCAGGAAAAAAAATCAATATTTACTGGGGAATGTTGAAAGAGAGAAAGAGAGAGAGAGAGCAACTAAAAGAGACTAGAATGAGTGGGAAAGAGGAGATTTGTGCATATTGATTAATGAAATGTTAATATTTATAGTATAAGGCAACAATGAGAAAAGGCAAGACAATCAACCATAATGAATGATCAGGATCACCTAGGGTCACACCTAGAACCATCTAGGATCACAAATCCATAAACACCTGGTAGATAGTTGTCACAATCTAAACATATCATATAAAACTTTTACAGTAAAAAACCACAATATTCTATCCAGAAGATTAAGTTATTAATATTTTAATGGATTTTTTTTTTTTAAGTAAATCTGTGAGTTGTCACAATCTAAACATTTAATATAAAATTTTAACAGTGAAAACCACAGTATTATATTCAGAAGATCAAGTTATTAATTTTTTAATGGTTTTTTTTTTTTTGCATAAATCTGTACATCTCTTCACATACAGACTCAAAAACAATGTTCACATAGCATAAATAAAACTAGTAAAAAAGAAAATTTAGATGCAGATAACAAATGAATGTCATCAATTTTTTTTTCTGGTTTATATGAGGGATTAGTTAAAGTCGATGGATCAACTATTGTTACCAGACGATTTAGGAGAATTGTGTTACCTTTTTAACTTGACTTCCTCTTTTCATTGCCTCCCCCATATGCTTCAAAATAAACTTGTTTATTATGCGCTCAACAGACGCACTTGTCCAAGAACCTTCATGAACTCTTTGAGTCACATCATTCTCATAACAGTTTTCTCCAACAACAATTAGCGAAGAAAATTCAACAAATGAGAGTAGCGATCTATATGCACTATGCCTCAGGATTAACTCTTCTGATGACATATCATACACACAATGTGACAATATGACTAATGCATAATCCACTTTCATAGTGGAATATAGATCAATGCCAATACTCTCATATGCATTAACTACAGAATCGTAATCAAGACCACCCATTTCCACATAAGAGGTTGCGTTCAACTCACGAACAAGTTTTGCCTGTTTACCGATCAACATTATTAAAATTAAGAGTTAGATATTTTAGGAATGAACAACGCATCTCAGCTGATATATATATAAAAGTTAAATGAAAGGCCAAGTATTACCACAAGGGATACAGAAGGGTCGGCTTTAGCAAGTGCATCAAAAAGATCACAAATAGACAACCGAATATCCAATTCAACAGAAACAAGAAGTGGAGAGAGAGCATTAAGAACTTTTTTAGTACTCCCAGTTCCTACTAATGGTATGATATCTCGAACAACCTGCACAGCTTTGATAGATATGTCTGGAAAGACAGATGTTAACACTTCTAACCAAGAAAACAGTGTATGGTATCTCAGAAACTTAAAGAGAGATTTTTACCAGAATCTTTATCTCCCTTTGCTAAGAAGGGTAGCAAAATGTCCACAAATTTCGTTGCTGTCAATGGATCTTTTATGTACTTGGATAACAATTTGAAAATTCCAATCTCCGTCTCCCCAGAAGATTTGAGCAATTTCCTAGTAGACCAAAAACAAGCACATAAATGAATTAAATAGCCGAAGCTTACTTTCTCCAGAATTTTCTAAGAAAAGCAAACAAAAAAATTCCGGTATCTAAAGATTCATGATCACTAGTCAACCATGCATAGACAGAACAATCATGAAACTTTTGAAAATGATAAAATAAATCTATCCAACTAAACTGACAACAACAGGTCAATTACCAAAAAATAAAGGCATCATGGGATGTCCATATGATGAAACAAAATTTCAAGACAAAAATAAGAGCGAAGAACCAAGAGTAAAAATAGCAGACATTAGACAAGAACTGAGTTTTTACAAGATGAATTTCAGTAGAGATAGGTAAAAAGAGTTTTCCATCAATAGAATAACTTTGCTTTCGAACAAAGCTATAAACGAGATTAATAATTTTACTTTTTAAGAAAAAGAACAATGATTTCACGATAGCTTTTCTCATTAAGTTTTCAAAAATGTTTCTCAAAATTGACATAACTATTATTTTGAACCTAGGCAGTTTAGTAATCAACTGAGTTGGACCTCAAGACACAAAATTGCAGCCAAACTACTTAAGCAGATGTAAAACAAGCACAATCAAATGGGAATTTTGTAATGCTTGAATTTTTTAAAAAGTCTAGGAAACACTAAGAATAGCTGCATAGCTAATTAGACATCTCATTTTTTTCCCCTCACTTTTCTTTATAGCCATAAAATGTTTAGACAATTCAATTTCCCAAACAGGATAAATCCTTACACTTAACATCGTGAATTATGAACAAAAGCAATTAAAAATCAACTTCTAAAATTTTAATTTTGATGCATCTGCACAAAGTAAAGCACATCATTAAGAGTGCAGCATTCATACCTCTTGGTTGCACTTTGAAAGTGAAAATGCAAGCTGCAGATGAGTGTCTCCAGATTTGGAAGTAGAACTTCTTTTATGGAACTGTCTTCATCATCTAACTCAGTATCCAAATTGAGGAGGTTCTCAATGAACATCAGGACACTAGATACAATGGCTTCAGAGGCAGTCTTGACAGTTAAAATTGAAAAAATATCAGAAACCAGATTCTTTTCCCTACATAGTAGGGATACAAGTCCATAGCTTTTACTCATAGCCAAAAAGCAAGAGAACAGTGAACTGGGTTTCTCACTACTAGAGCCCTCCTGCTTGAAAGCATCAATTAAAGATTTCACCGACCTAAAAAACAGGTCCCAGATTTCACAACCATAATCATAATCCTCATACTTATTGAGAATAATGGAAACAATTTTCAGAGATAGAGATCTTAGATCTTTCAACTGCTTCAGGGCTGAGCTGGTCTGCACACGGTCAAACAAATTCCAGTTAATAAAAGCAACTTAATTCTCGTGATGTCAAGGAACTACCATACCTAATAATGTAGAATTCATGGTTTGCAGCACCCACAGAGCTCCTTAGAAGCTATAAAAATTTTAACAGGGATGGGGAATGGCATCTTAGAGTGCTAGCATTTTTCCTTTTTTTTTTTTTCTAATAGAACACAAAAGACTTCTTTTAAAAGACAGAGTACAAAATCTATACAAAAATTTTTGTATGTTTTGGTATCACGATACAAAATTCCAAAAGAAAACACAACCTTTAAATTAGCAAGAAAGGACCAAAAATTTAAATTAAAAAAAAATCAAGGAAGAGAGATAAAATTAAATGAGAAACCCTCTTGATCCCCAATCCTGCTAAATTGCAACAGTATATATGTGTAACTATGATTTATAATCTTTAAACAGCTACACTACAAATCTAATACAAAAGTGCCACACTCAAATCAACTTTGGAACGGAGTATTCCACAACTTTAAGCAACATAAGAACATTACCAGGCCTTCATCTCCAGCTAGATTTTCTTCCTCATGGATTTTAAGGTCAGCACTTGAAATATTTTTTACCAGAGAGGATCCACTAGTCTTTGCGACATCAAGACTTGAAGTGCAGCTTATCAGTACCCGAGCAACACATCCCATTAATAAATGAAGAAAAGGTCTGATATGCAATTCATCAAAATCTCTAAGAACATCCTCAATCACATGTAGAAAGCCATGACTTTTCTTCCAAGACAGGGCTGCCATGTTTTCTATGGTGAAATACCGAAAGAAGCTCAATTCTTGAAATTTATCAATAGAAATATTCTCCATGGTCCAGAATACATCATCAGCTCCCTTTGGAATAATTTGCAAGGACTTTATCAACAATGCGAAGAATAGAGGGAGCTCATCAACATTTAATTGCGCAATGAAACGAAGAACTGCCTTTCTATGGTATATACTTGCTTGCTATCAAGGACATGAATAAAACAATCAGTAGAATAAATTCTAGGATGGGCAAAACTACGATCTTGCTTAAAAGGAGAAGAAAATCAATTTCAAGTTACTTACTTTCCGAGAAGCCAGCGCCTTCAATTTTCTGACTTTTGGCATCAAGAGACGAATAACTAAAGGCACAAGATAAGCTCTGTGACCTTCTTCTATCAGGTCTCTAGATAAACTCCATGTTGTTACCTCTTCCCTCAAAGTTTTTGAATTGATCAAGTTTTTTAGATGCTGTTCATATGGGATCATGAAATCATCTTTCCACATTAAAAGGCAATCAAGAACCTTCATCTGTATTTCAGCATCATTTTCATCTAGAAGCCTGAGACACACAAAAAAACGAATAACTAACACCATAATGATAATTAAATAACATGAGATAACTATATGCATTATCCAACTTTGCACCAACCTCTTTTGTAGAACATCTTTCAGAAATTGACTTTTATAGAAGGACTTGGGGTTTCGCATCAGTTTCAACAAGTTCAACCATTCCTTCAGGACACCCTTCCATTCTTTGCCTTTGCAGGCATCCAAATTAAATGATCCCACCCTGCAATTGAGAGTTCCTTTGTAAGATGATTATTAGCATACAATCATATCTAAGAAAAAGCAGATCTTTAGGACAAATTACCTTACAAAATCATTATTATCATAGCCCAGAAAGTCCAAGAATAGAGGTATAATTTGTCGAGACCGAGACTCAATTACAGAAGGAATCTTTTGCAGAGCCTGAAGCAACAAGGATAATATTGCTGCGATAGGGGTACTATCAGATGCAGGAGAAACAAACATATTAAACTGCTCGACAAGATCTGAACAATAAAACCAAGGTAAAATTAAACATCCAAGGGAACTATAAATTTTGAGATTGTCACTCAATAAAGATGCAAGGTGAACTAAATTGACCATCTAGTTAATTTAAGATAAACTTCAGCATTATTTTTCTTTATCGTTTTCCCACAAGAGATAAAATTTCAAGGCTAAAACAACCAAATAACACCAAAGAGAACAAATAAGCATTAATCAGCATTATAAAGTCCAGACAAAGTGAACGTAAAGGAAAAAATCAAGTTGTACCATACCACTGGACTTGTTAGATGATTTGGAACTCATCATGTCAAGTTCTTCAAGAGATCTCTGAAACAGAGATTGGAATTGTTGAAAATAACGAACAAATTTATCCCAAACAAGCCCAACATGCTTGCTAATCACAACTGAGAGGCACTCAGATGCTGGATTCCAAAGATAGCTAAAACGATTATGGAAAACCCCAATTAGTACATTCAATACAAGGGGCATATATGTGTCAGGTATCATTCCAGAGGTTAGAGTCGTTTGTACTCTTGAGATCAATAGGATAATTTTCCTGCTTGTAGATATTGAAAGAGGTGTTGCCTCGATGGAGAGGAGGAGCTGTATAACCTGATACAATTTCACGACAATTAGTGCAAAATTTTCTAATCAAGACAAAATTTCAAATACCAAGCAAAAGAACTGAAGATGCATACATTACAGTCATGTAAATCCATGGTGCGAGTGTGAGAAACACCAGTTTCAGTTTTCATTTTTTTCTCAGGTGGCTGATCCATTGCAGAAATTTCGTAAGTTTGAGGTTCATAGTGGCACAAAATCCTAAGGGTTGAAATACGAATAGCCTTGACTGACTTGCACAAATTATCAGCATATATGCCAATTGCATCAACACTCCTTTCAGCTTTGAGGTCTGGGTGGTATTCTTTACCACTGTTATCATCTTGCATTGTATTCCTATCACTTTTTGATCAGTTCAAGAATCAGACAATGAACAACATGAATAGACACCAAGTATAAAGAGCAGAAGTTCGAGAAATAAATATTGCATGCAGATCAGATCAACCTACCCATGCACATAATCCAAATAATCAGCAACAGCAGACAATACTTGTGGGGATGACTTGTAAGTTTCAGCAAGATGAAGAACTTTGCTTGTTTCCTCAAGCCCATATTTTTTCCAACGATGCCACTCAATATAGGAAGTCAAAGCAGCGCCAACTAGGCTTTGCCAAGTTTGTTTAGGAACACCTGCAACAAGTTCTGAAGGAAAACCTATGATCAATCAACAGCATGTATAATCGATGGTACATCCAGGTTAGAGATAAGCAGACGCTACTAACTCACCAAGCTGGTTTTAAGGATTAAGATCTATCAAATACATTCAGGTGCATCATATTTATGGTGAAACAAGTCAAATACATGTCAATAACAAAACCAAGAATCAACAAAATGACAACCGAGATACATAACAATCAATGACCCCAACCAGAAAGCTCTTAGATTTAAAATAAAGTATAGCCACCTAAGGCGTGTTTATTGCACAATCAACTTGAAAAGAAATTTAACAAGGAAAACATCTTTTCCACTCACGTAGACAGCAACAAACTAATTTTTGTGATTATAAGAGAGGTCTCACCACTATCATTCCTCAAAAGAAGATGAAGTGCATCTATCAAATCCATCAACAAAGATAAGTCTTCTTGCGCATCCAAGATATGAGGATAGCAACAAATAATTCCCCATAGCAGAGCTAACTTGGACTCGTCAACTTGAATAGATGATGAATTCTCATCAACAATATCATTTATCACCCTGATCCAGTAACGGATTGCCTCGCACAGAAAACCAGAAATCCTAGATACTCCCTCTTTAGATGTTCCATCTAAGAAGTCATGGTATTGAGGGTTCATTTGCAGTTTCTCAAAGAAGGATAACAACAGACATATAACTTCTTCCTGTGAAGTTTCAATCAGATCATTCATTGCACTGAGAATCCACAAGATAAGTTAGAAAAGAATCTGCTGAACATCAACGTATAAAACCAGAAAAATAAAATACAATAAAATAGAAATGGCATGCCATTATTACCTCAAAATATTAACTCTGAACGCATAAAGTACAGAAGGGTCCTTCAATAGTAGCTCTCTGACAAATTTCAACAAACTGAAATCCATGCCCAAATAGTGAACAAGGCTGAGAAGCTGAAAAACGAACAACACCAAAAGTAGAACTATTCCATTTATAAGGCATTACCTTGAATTCCTCATCTTAAATACAGGAGCCCACTGGTCAGAGATAGTGGACACATCATCAACTCTGCAAAGCCCATTAACAATACATAGCATGAGTTGCAGAACTTTACCAACAACTTCACATAAATCATCAACTTCCTTGGCAATGCCAGAAGGTACAATAAATGTACAAACTAGTAGATCCACAAGTTGAAGCATCGGACCATAATCTGTTTGGCATTAGAGCATTTTACATTCTCAGCAAGAAAATCATTAAAAAAAAAAATCTGCTCTAATAATAAAAACAATTGGACACTAACAAGAAAGACCAGCACATCAAAATTAGTTGATAGCTCACCAGAAACCCTGTGACCTTTATCAATCTGAAGGCTAGCAATGAGCAGTGCTAATAGGCGACTCAGATGCAACAAGCATCCATCAGCTGTACAATCATTTATTTTCTCATATAAACATTCCATAATCAAATTTAATTCCTTGGGTCCTACAATGTCGCATATTCTCTCAAAAGCTGCAATCACAACTTCAACAACAATGTTTGAACCTGGGATAAAGAGAAAAAGATACTTGTTATCAGATTCCAGATTATCAGCCATAACACTAAAGAATTTAAGAAACATATAAAACCCTAATGCTACTCCTAATAGATCATGGGAGAAAAAATTAGATTGCATGTCCTTAAAAAGAAAAATAGGAACAAAAATAGACAAGCTACTACGAACTTGTCCAGCAATTTTGCTCTCGCACAAGAAGTGCGCACGTAAGAATTACTGAGATGTCTGAGCAATTTGTTACCATACCAGAGGAAAAACACAAAAGCCATTTTTAATCTCTTTTTCTCACTCTTTTCAAAATTATACAAAATGGAATTTCCTACTTAATTACAAACGACCTCAATCAATTAGTTTTACTACTAAAACTCCTAAGTCAACAGCCCTCCAGCCAGAGTCTATAACGCAATACTAATATATATATATATATATATATTTCATTCATGGTAAGGAAATGTCTTCTAAGTACTAATTAATAAATAAAGCACCACGAATTAGATCATATTTATTATTACTACTAAAAGAACAGAAATTTCTGCGGTATAATTAACCCACTAATGTCATTTGAAAACAAACAAAAAGATAATTGTTTACGCATTGATAAAAATTTTCTGAGAAATTATATACACGTTTATTTATTAATGACTGTTAGTAAGAAAAGACTGAATATATGAATGAGCTACATGAATAAATACATGAGTGAACAGTCAATACAAAGCTGTCTCAGAAAGAGAACTTACCTTGATTTAACTTATCACCAATGGACAATAACGAATTGCTCGTCAATAACCTCAAAACTTGATCTGCCCTTGAATGAAAGCCCGATGTGGTTCCTCTCATAACATAGAAAAGCAGACCACTTACTCCAGATTTTCGAACAGTTGTTGGTTTCTTCACAACCTCTAGCATGATCTTTCTAATACCTACAATAATTCAGTTAAAATATCGAATATCAAACATAAAAAATAAAATAAAATAAAATAACCATCATTCTTTTAACAGATTTCAACTCAGCATTGCACAAGTGGACAAGCTAACAAAGTCCTATACCAAACCACAAGTTGAACAAAACTTTTAACGTTTTTCTAAAGCCAAGGCCTCAAGAAATCCAATACAGATGAGCAATAAATGAAAAAGATCCCATGCTGTTGGTAGATTCATACACTCTTTGCAAACAATGGTCTCTAATACATGCACTGAACATGGACAAAGACAATCTCAATATTTAGAACAAAGCAAAAGTGGGTGCACTAAGATGTCCAAAGAATCTCATCCTGATACTCAAGCTCTGCTATTAAGTTTAACTGGCAATCTTTTTCTTTTTTTTTTTTTTTCCTCTCTCTTTTTGGGAACAACCAAATCTTTCTTTAGAAAAGAAAAGAGTAAGTACAAAAGTAAACAAGCAGTGCATATAAGATCCAATTAATGGATCATAAAAATGTTAAAATAGTATAGGCTGAGCAACTCAAGAAGAGAACCTACAAACAATGAAATCTAGAGCTAACAGTCAAACAACCTATAACTCCTTCCCGATTTAAGTGTATAAAGAGAATATATATATATATATATATATATATCATGAAAGGCTTCTGAGACTGTAGCCCAAAGAGAAGTTAAAAGACAAACTCTATCCCAATTTAACCGGCACTTAGTTACTAAACAAGTTGAAGGTATTTCCTTTTTACATATTCAAAAGGATTGAGCAGCGGCTTTGCATTAACTTTTTTAATATATTTTGGAGTTCTATGTGTGCCCCGGGTGTTCCTTTGTTTTTGTTCGTGGGTTTTATAGTAATTCTGCTTTTTCCAGTGAATTTCTGGTTCACCTATTTGTAATTTGCTTTCTTTTTAATAATATTTGCCGCACCTTATTAAAAGAAAAATAATGAATGAATAACTGGCACTCAATATTGCAATCAGAGCTAGTGGACAAAAATCACTGTGGAGACTCAATTGAAACATGCATATTTCTCACTCATTTAGCAGTGACTCCTAAACCATTATATCCCTTTTTCAACAGATTATAAGAAGATTGATATGGGACAACCATGGTTTACACTAATTATAACAGATAACTCCCCAAAAAAAAAGACTAATAAGAAAAAAGTTAGTACCTCGATCAAATGTTGCAAGAGAATATTAGCCAACAATATTCTTAAATAGTTTCTCCCTATTTAAATTTTAGAATCAATGAATAATCCACAGGCCACATTGTCTAATTGTATATAAGCTACCAACGGATACAGACTGAGATCAAAGGAAACATATTATATAGAAGTAAACAAAAAAATAAATAAAAATAAAAATAAAAAGGTCCCAGTATCACTCTGAAAAAGACATTTAGTATTCTGAAATGCTAGATTACTTTTGCTCACTATTTCTGGTCTTTAGTTTGATGAGATTTTGAACTCCAATTTATGCCACAGAATTACGTACACCTTCACAATACAATTGTACTGTACAAGCACCCTGGAATTTACAAAAGGACCATCCCACTAATAACGTCAGATAGACATGAGCATTTGAGAGCTTAAACTTTCTAGGTTTCCATTGCGTTTCATACAAGTAATAATATTAAGCATTTATTGATGATCACAAAGACCATTAATCTCGGTTGAACCATGTAAACGGCCAATTGAAAAATAATGAAGATCATTAAAAGCATATTCAACCCTATGACTAGGAACAAGCAGATACAGACTATATGGAACAGAAATATAGAACAAGTTTTACCAATTTCCTCTCAAAGTTATATTATTTTCTCCCATTCAAACACAAAGATATCATCACTTGATTGCTTTACAAGACACTAAAACAGCATAGTATTATATCACTAAAATATAATACTATGAACGGTCAACTAACAACCCATCAGTGGCTTCCATGTAGGATCTTTATGCCTAGGAATGCCCCCTAACAAACAGAATAAAGGACACAAACACATTCTACACACATTCCAGAAATTTCCAGAGCAATCTTCTTTTATTTTCTGTCCACTTTCTCTCATTTTCTTCCATTTTCTCTCTGTTCAGATATCCTACAAACAAATGAATAAAGGCCACATCCTTTATTCTCCATAATCCACAAGCAAAGAACCACAAATTCTTGGAATGGCCATAAGATTTGGATCCTTTACAAAAACTCTAGACCATAAGCTTAAAGCCATAGAATAATGAAAAAAAGAGATAATTAGTTGTCTGAACACTAGCTTTGCACATAACATACAAAGAAAAGAGGGACACATATTGCTTTATCTCCAAACATTACACATTTTTTCCAGAGTCTTGCTTATACTGAAATAAAACCAACCCCAATCCGGTAAGTAGTTCTTAATTCAACAAGACAAATATTTCAGAATAATCACTGAATCCTAACAAAAGAAACATAATAATAAAATTGACTTCATTTAAACAAAATCCTAAACAATCTGAAACTGCAAAGTATTAATTTACAGCTAACGGCAATTAAAAACTACCCAAAATTTATAGGAATCAAATCCAATTTTCAAACTTTTGGATGTCCACTTGCATCACTATAAGCTACCAGCTTTTGAGTAAATAACAGCACAACCTTAAAATATGTTTTGAACATTTAGGAATAGACATAAATTAAAAGAAAAATAAATCAAAAAGACATATTTCATATATATATATATATATATAAATGGTAAACCAAAAAACTATATTTAAAAAAAAAAATTCTTAAAATGAGAAAATCTACAGCATGTTTATACCTGCATTTAGCTGCTCAATAGGTGCATTCCTCAGCAAGAATGATGTAGCCTCTGCCATAAATTCTTGGACATAATCCTTTGGGTAATATCTTAATTTTACTGTAACCCTTCATAAAAGGAAAAAAAAAATATTGCCTTGCTTTAGTGGACTACTCGTTCACTCTTGTAAAGCTTGTTATTTTATTCCAAATTCATTGTTTATTATTATAAAAATAAAACAATAAAAAATACGATTAGTTTTACTTCGGTCCCTCGGTGGACCCAATATGAGACCAATGGGCACATGCCCCCGCCCTGTTGTGTAGCCAACATTAGAGAAGTAAATAAGAGTTCAAATGTATTGAAAAAATTAAGCGTTCAAAAAGTGAAAGAAGATATATTTTTATCAGTGAAATTAGCATATATTAAAAATCACATATTTACTCAGTTACTATACACATACTACAAAAGTATTTTAAATAGAAGGAATTTAATATTGCTCATCTTTCCTTTTCAATCTCTAATCAAAATACTTCAACTGTAATAACAACGAGTACAATCATCATTGAAATGGGAATATTTTTTACTATGAGAATAAATACAGAAACTTTCATTAAAAAAAAAAAAAAAAGAAAAAGAAAAGAGTAAATACAAAAGCAACCACTTATGCACAAAAAGATCCAACGTACAGATTACATAAATGTCAAAACAGTATAAGCTTAAAAAAACTCAAGAAGACAATCTACAAACAACAAAAATTAGAGTCAACAACTAAAGTTAGCCTATATAGCTTCTTCCTAATTTAAGTGTACCAAAAAAAGAAAAAAATAATGCAAAAAGGCTTTTAAGAATAAAGTCCAAAGAAAAGTTAGAAGAGAAACTGTCCCTCAAAATATTAATATCTTCCTCATACTAGCCAAAAAAAAAAAAAAGAGTCCTTCTATTTCTTTCTTCCCCAATCACCCAATAAAGGAGCCAAAACAGAGTAATTCCATACAATTGATAGAGTTAACAATATTGATGTTAAGAAAGACATTTTTGATAGTAATGATCACAAGATTATAAAGAAACAATAATGAACAGCCAATAACTCCTTTCCGATATAAATGAATATAGAAAAACAAAGCATACTTTTTGAAAAGCTTTATGATTAGGTAAAAAAAATATTGTTTGACAGAATTTTAGTATCTTTCTTACTTAAAGCTGTTCTCAAAGATCTTAAATCCCTAGTGGCAATGATACTTAGCCCTTGGATAATATATCCTAACCATAGACAAAAACCCTAATTAAGCTCACCCATTAATAAATAATTGTTGTTACCTTGGACATTTGTTTTATCATGCTTGATAACCAAAGATAGTTACCTCCAAATTGAATTTGATAGTAATTTTCAAAGTAAAAGGTACAGATACTTATATAAGCATCGAAGACTCAAATTGAACTATAGATGACTTTATGAACTATCATGGACAACTTTCATGTCCAAAAGTCCTATTTGTTGGTTTAGAGATCATAATCTTCACTGTAAGTTTACAAGAAGTGTACATTCTCTAATCATCCAATGACAGTCAATTTTATTTCTACAAAACTAAAACTAGGACTAGAGTCTGCTTACATACCTCTTTTCTCTTCATCCTCTACAATTGTTCTTTGCCAAACTTTATCTAATATATCTATAATCAGTAGGTGATAAGAAGAGTTTTTCTGCATCCAATATTAGGCATTACAATATTCTTCTTCATTTAGTTGAGAAATACAAAAGGCAATGTTTTTTCCTCTATGGAATTTATAATTACCAACATATATTATAATGCAAAACAAAATCCCCAACTGCTACAAAAGTACTTACTTGAGCACACTAATAATGTTTCGAACAAGATATCTCTGCAAATACATCATAATATAAGACCAAGACATAAAAGTCTGCAAAAAAGAAGACCAAGCATTTAATGGTATCATTTTAAGCAACATATCCCCAAATGAAAAGAAAAAAATACAAATGCCAAAGAAGCTTCAAAAAGCCCATAAAATTAACCTGCTCAACAATCTCTGGCTCCCTATCAGCACCATTTTCAAGGAGAGAAACTAAAGAATCAGCAATCCTTGGCAAAAAACTGCCCAAGAAAAAAGATACAAGTCAAAATACAAAGCTAAAGCAAAATATGCCAGCAAATCTATGGACTCAATATAAAGACACATCAACCAGATATTTTGTGTTTCAAGCATTATTTTCCAGAAACCGGTAATAACTCTAATATGCATGGGGCTAAAAAGCTTACTGAGAGATAAAGCTTCAAATAAAGCATGAAATATTGAAAATATATGAACTTTGCAAATCACTAACAGGACCAGCTAGCGTCTAATTCAGAGATGGGAGTGGCAGATGCGATACAATGATCGTCAACATCAAGGTAAACTGAATCAAAGAAGAAAAACTCACGGGAAAAAATCCTCAAGGAGATCTCTTGACAAAGCTGCAATCAACCTGTAGATCAAAATATTATTTTCACATAATGCATTAAATAAACTAATACAGAAGGATAATCTGATATAACAAGAGAAGAAAAGAAACTAAAAGAGAAAAGAGAGCACATAAACCAGAACTTCACCTTGTATTTATGTAGGTTTTACTCAATTATAGTAATATTAAACTTATTCAACAGCCATTTCACAATAGCATCCCAACTAAGTTTCTCAAGCATTACAAAGCATTTATTTTCAGTACATGACATTCTGTAGCCAGTCAGTCTCCAATTATAAAAGATGATGCAAAAATTTCTAGTTGCAGAAACTGTTTATTGGTTAACGAAGTTAAATATTTTGGGACAAATAAAGATCAACAGTTTTAGAGAGCATCCATAAGTGCAAAATTTTTCTTCCATGGGCCACTGTTATTTTCTTTCATGCTTTTCCTGGAATGGATGCTTTTCTATAGGCACCTTTTAAACGAACATCGTTCCTCTCAATGAAGTTATTTTTAAAAAACTAAACTGGATAAAAAAATTACAAAAGATAACTTCTTCCTTCATCATCCATACAACAAAGATTTGAAATCACAATACAAATATCCTAGATGTAAGAGCTATTATTTATTATATTATTATATAACATTTTGTAAAGAGGATTTCTGCTTATTGGATGAGATGCAGCTGTATTATTTTAATATTCATAATGTCCCAATTAGAATTGTCTTATGTGTCTATCAATATACAAACATAACATATGGAGAGTTGTTGCATCCAAAACTTCTTCTCTAATTCTCCCCATCTCTTCTTTACATTCTCTTTCCTATTTATATCTACTACTTTGTTATTCTATTTCCATCTTATTACAATCTACAGCAGTTAAAAGTATGTTTATTTTGGTGTGGGCTTGTCAGCTAGTAAGGCAATGCATTAATGAAGTCTACAAAGTAGCAGGAAGAAAAATCCCAAAATACATACATACATACATACATACATACATACATATATATAGTAATAAAAAGATAAAACTCAAAAGATCAAAACAATAGTTTAAGAGTTTCAAATCAGACATATGCTTTCATACCTGAGAATAGGTTCAAGTGATAGTCTTGCTTTCATTTGTAATCTAGAAATAAGTTTAGAGAATATCAATTCCTTGTGCAATAATACCAATGGTAGAGTCTGTACAAAAGGCATCATCTCCTCATAAAATGAAATGAAGTCCTCTGCGGTATTTAGTTCCTGCAATGAAATCAAAAGAGCAATTTAAAAAAAAAAAAAACAAAAAAACAGAACAAAACAAAAGGACTTAAGAAGAAAACTATAATCTACCACAATTAATTAACCCAGTTGTATTCCTACATGACTATATAGGGTGCCCAAAATAACTGCACCAACATAAAATGTTTAACCAATATTCATTGGTATGAATTCTCTAGAGAATATATCATTGCACCTTTTTTTTTTTTTTTGTGGAAAGGACCAAAGACCATCTCTAAAAAGTAAGAGCAATTACAAAATTGTGAACAAACTACCCACAAAAATTAGTATCTAACTAAAGCGTCACCAAAATGTTGATATATAATCAACCGTTGCTTGTATGGAAGCCACAAAATGTATGCATGAACAGAAGAGGAAATAAATCAAATAAATATATACAAATGGGCAATAACAACTTCACAACTCGCCACCAAGCCCCAAATCAGCAAATCAAATCATCCAAGAAACAAATCTGCACAAGAACTATAATATGGCATTCTTATATAAAAATATGCACAAACAATGCGCAAGCAACATAACATAAACTTACAAGGCAACCGAGCAACCTTAATTTCTCTCAACATTATTTTAAGATCCTTGTAGACTTATTCTTTCCAATCATATGCCTCAAAGAGCTACAAAAGTTTATTTACTCAATCCAAACTTTAAATTTCCAAATCCTAGGGTCCCCAAGACAACCCCTCCACAACCTTCATAATAACAATATATTGCATTGTACTCCAAAAGGGTAACTTGTCAAAATCAAAATTCATACATCATTACTGATGAATATAGGAAGCTAATTTGAAGAAACAACACAACGTTAGTCCACCCCAAAAAAAAAAAAAAATTCATTCTTCTTCTACATTAAAAGTTTATCTTTAATGAAGATCTTCACATAATTAAATATAAAGCTAAGTGAATCTCTAAGTTTCAAAGAATCACAGTTTCAAGAAGTGACACATTCTTCTCATATGATATATCAAACTTCCACCAATGTGCATGACCAGCTCATATATGCTATAGAAAGATATAGAAAATTATTTAATTAAATTTCCATTGGCTATGGCGTTCCAAATAGTTCAACAAGCTTTTCTAGAGAACAAAGCTGTTTATAAACTTTGTCAGTTTTTGGTTGCAATCCAAGAAGTCCTTCTAAATAATCAAAATAGCTCTATTACGTCTATCCAGAGAAGACGTTTCCAGCTTTTCTCGTAAATACATGCTCCATAACTCAACCACTGCATCATTTTAGAGATTCCACCTACTTTTCACATAGCATAACCCTATTTACCTAAGAAAAACACCTCACTAAATTTCAACAGCCAATCATCATAAATTGATAACTGAGTCTTCAATTTGAAATTAAAACTAAAAATAAAATAAAAATAAATAACAAAGAAAACAAGGCGTACCCTCCATTCGAAGAGACAATCGCGGAAAAAGGAGGAACCTTCAGACGGCTCCGTTTTAACCTTGTCAAGGCTTCGGAAGACATTGATATCGATGTCCTCTATTCGTTGCGAGAAAGTCTTGAACTGTTACACCAAAATTACAAACAAAAATAAAACTTTTTGCGCTTTTGCTCTATTATTCAAAAATGAAATAAAAACGGAAATTTAGCGTTCAAACAGAGACAGATAGCTCACAACAAAGCGACGGCGGCCAGGAGTCTTGTTGAGAGACTTGACAGCCAACGCGTGAGACGGCGTCGCCATTCTATAGAGAATTTCAGTTGATTCGAGGCTTCGTAAATTTGTTTGTTTCTGATTTTGCTTCAAACTCAAGTCTGAAACTGAGAGTGAAAGAGGCGGAGAGACGGTCTGAGTGTTTTGGATAAAACCTCAACAAAGCCCTTACTTTATATTTTTTTCTTTCCACCGCACTTTCTTGTTGAAAAATTCCGGGTCTCCCTCAGAACCCGGTTCCCGGTTCGGACCGGATTTACCTGAACCGATTCAAATAAAAATAAAGGGGAAAATTTTATCAATGGTATTGAGATTTGGCCTAAAATCAAATACGATCCCGATTTTCCGAGAGCGAACGAAACGATCCCGTCATTAGAGAAGCTCTCTTAACGTTATGCTATCAAATGGCAATTACTTTTTCACCTTTATGATGTACTGCCAAAATATTTTTGAATTATTTTGAGTTTATCTTGACAAAGACATTTGGTAATAGAGAGGAGTAATGTGAAATTAAGCAAATTAATATTTTAATTCAAAATTATTAAATTAATTAATTTATTACATAAAAATTCAAAGGTAAACAAAACCAGTCAACACATACCACCATCACCCACTCACGCCACGCACCCCACCGTCCCAAAACACCGATCACGGTGCCACTTACACCACCACATCTATCTTAGATTAACCCTTTTAAGGGGTCGTTTGGTATAAGGGGCTTAGTTTTATGAGAATGGGGTTCACATTTCTGGGAAAGTGAAATATGGGAATCTAATTCTTGGAAAAGAAATATTACTGTGTTTGGTTACCCGTAAGAATCTTGTTATTCATTCCTGTATGAATCAGATTACTATATTTGATTGTATGAAGGAATACGCTAATTTTAATCAATAGGTGAGTAATACTATATAATGAATTTTTTTTTCAATATGTCATAAATACTTAATATTTATATTATTTTTAATGAAATTAATAATTTTGAAGATTTTTAAATATATATATTATAAAAATAAAAATAAAATTTTTTAATTTAATTTAATTTAAATTTAGTTTACATATAAATTTAGTTTTTATATATCATATTATTTATTTACATTTATTTATTTATAAATAAATAAAATATAAAATTTATATAATTTAATTGTATTTAATTTACATATAAATTTAGTTTTTTATATATTATATTTTATATATTTTTTTAATTTAAATTTATTTATAAATAAATATATAAATTTATATGAATATTTATTAATTTATATTATGTATATTATATTTTTATAAATATATCTACCTTAAATATTTATATTGTATTATTTATATAATTTAATTTAAAGTTAATTTATATATATTACTTTTTACATATTATATTTTTATTTATTAAATTTAATTTTTAAATTTAAATTATTTATAAATAAATTTATTTATTTACATATTTATTAATTTATATATATTATATATTATATGTAAATATATTTATATTATATTAAAAAATAAATTAATTTAATTTAATTTAATTTAAATTTAGTTTACATATAAATTTAGTTTTTATATATCATACTATTTATTTACATTTATTTATTTATAAATAAATAAAATATAAAATTTTTATGATTTAATTTTATTTAATTTACATATAAATTTAATTTTTTATATTTTATATTTTATATTTTTTAATTTAAATTTATTTATAAATAAATATATAAATTTATATGAATATTTATTAATTTATATTATGTATATTATATTTATATAAATATATCTATCTTAAATAATTTTATTGTATTATTTTATTATTTATATAATTTAATTTTAATTTAATTTATATATACATTATTTTTTACATATTATATTTTTTGATTAAATTTAATTTTTAAATTTAAATTTATTTATAAATAAATGTATTACATATTTATTAATTTATATATTATATATTATATATAAATATATTTATATTAATTGATTTATATTATATTATATTATTTGATAATTTAGTAAATAATATTTTTATTTATATAAATTTCTATAAGTTTATTTATTATATGTATATAAGTTTATAAAAATTTATATATAATTTAGAAGTCTTTTAAAATTGTTATAAACATACATATTAAATAAATAAATTTATATAAGGGTGGGTTTAGGATTCCTGAGAATATAAAACTCAAATATTGAAAGGGTTTAATACTACCGCAATAGAAGCCATTTGAAACCCATGGGAAAGCTCAATTCCAGGGCTTAAAATGCTAAATAAGCCAACCAAACAAGGGTTAGGCATCAGATTTTCATTCCTATGCTTATAAACCCCCATACCAAATGGACCCTAAAAGAAAAATAAAAATCAATCAAATTAAGAAACGTACATGCAAACCCAGAAAAAGTTAGAAGCAACATCCACCAACCATACCAGAGAAGATTAGAAACAGCATCCACCCCAGTTAATCATCATCCACCGCCCTCTAGTGCTCTACCACCACAACTTACAAAACTCGGAAGCAACATTCTCAACTCTTTTAAACAATTAAAATCCATCAACAAATAAAAAGAAATTAAAATAACAAGTTCAAAGAGAAAAATCATGGAGATCCACCTCAATCAGTTCGATCTAGTCATAGATGTCATGGACACTAACATCCACCTCGATCTCATTTTGCCAAATCTTGCACACTCTCGCACAAGCTTGTGATGGCGCTAGTCGCTAGGGCTACAATTGCATGCGGGCTATCCATGAGTCTCCTAGTGGCCAAAGATGTCTATGAGACGAAGAGAGTATTAAAGATAAAAAGTTTAAAACAAATTTTTTACACCATCAGTTACAATATTAATTTGAGTTTAATTTTATAAGTTACAAATATAATTAAAATATGAGTTACAAAACTTATTATTTATAACTTACAATATTTGTTTATTAAGAATATTATAGTTTAGGAGTTACAAGAGTTAATTTATAACTGATCTAAGTTAGGAGACTACTATATAAACTAGTCTTAAGATTCTAATATTATGATGATATACTTTAAGTATTTTCTATGTTTTTAAGCAACCGCGACATATGGAGACAAATTATTTTCTTCTTGTGATCGTGGTCATCGGAAAAATAGATTGTGAGCATTGGGTTATATCTTGGAGCCCTTGAGTACTAATATTACCCCACAAGAGGAGGACTCTTTGCCTTTAAGACAATGTCTTTAACATGCCTCTCAAATACTCAAGCATGTATTTCTTTCTCTATCTATTTACTTGTTATATTTACTTAATATGTTATTATGTTAATTTAATTTATATTTTATTATTTCTTCAATGTGTTGTTATTATAAACATTCCCAACAATCTAAAAGCAAAGAGTATTTCATATATTTTATTATTTGTCTAATTGGCAAGTTGATTTTTTATTGATAGTACTCTATAAAAAAAATTGAAAATATGCTTGCATAACATATAGATATATAATACTTCTTATTTGATCTATTTGAATGAAATGCAAAGGCATGATGATTAGTTATTTATATTGTGTGAATACATATTATATATTATATGTATTGAATTATTATTGATATATGATTATGAGTATAATCTTGTTATCTATGCTAAACGTGTAAACAAAAATTAAAATGTATCTTTTAATATTTAATAAATGCTACATGCAACTAGAAGGAAAAAAATATCTTATATTTTAAAGTCTCTCAAGTTCTTGGCTATTTTATATATTTTCTTGTAAATTCATTAACATAATTTTAATGTTGTAAAATTATTAAACTCAAAAGTTGTAGCTGAAATATTTTGGGCTAAATTGATCAGTAACATAATTTCTGACAATTACCTTATCTAGTTTTATTGGCAGTAGAGAGTTGATAGCTTCAATGTATTATTGCTTTATTTTACAACTCGAGGAAATAAATGTCTTTATTAAGTTAAAGACATAGAGGTAAATAGTGATATGCAAATTCTTTTATTCTATATTTAGCCATATAAATTTTATTTATATCAATATTTTTTATTTGCGATTAAGATTAAAGTGAGTGTGAATTTACTAGTAACTTTTATATGAATAAATTTAGTAAACTCTGGTGTTATAGAAATCATATTTTAATATGATTTGTCCATATATAATTTGCTTATTATAAGCTTTGAAACATGCATTTATATGTCATATAAATATGAGTAGTTTATTAAGTTTGATAGCATGCGAGATACTTATTATAGATTTTTATCTTCTCAAATTCTCAATTATGAGTATGTTAGTGATATTTATGCATTTAATATTTCATTTATGAAGATTTTTTTATATCTATTTGATTTTATTGAAATTGTGGTTATAAGCTATAGATTTTACAGATTATAGTTATGATAGCAAGTTTCTGCAATTACTTTTCGGGTATGCGATTGGCTGTTAAAATTTTCTTTTTATTTTCAGAGAATATGAATGAGTTGTAACATGTAGTTGTTTTATTGTTAAGACCTTTTATTAGTTTTATTATAGTCTAGTAAATATTTCAATTATGAAAATCCTTACCACTGATATCTATTACATATTATTCATGATTTGATTAAATTTATATGTTACTAATTTATTATGTCATTATTTGGAACTAGATAATCATTGATCTTTATTGCATATTATTATGAATTGCTTAAGAATTCAATGTGTAAGTTACTTGCATGTATTAAATTTTTATTACACAATGAAGCATCTGTTTTCAATACATTTAATTAGCAACTCATATGCATGGCGGTGTACTATGAATTAATAGTTTCTTGTGGTTATTTGAGATATTGAAAGTTATTAAACATTGTAATCATTATTTAAGGAGTTACATGTTGTTACTTATATTGACACTTTAATATATATTTATTTGCAACTTGAAAGTTTGTGGTAGTGCAAGAGTTATATTTTTAATAAGCCATTGAAAGTTTGATTTAGAGTTATAATGAATTTATTGAGTGCAATTACTCATTTGTTCTTTTTTTTTAATCATTTTGTAATAACTAAGAAAAATATGAGTTTCAAATTATGTGACTCCATCTAGTATTTTTAATTATAATTAGGTAACCAGGTTCGGTGCTAATTACTTCTTCTTTGTTCATGATGTATATGCATTAATAATTACTATAATTATTGCATTCTAGTTATTTCTAATGCCTTGTGAATTCTAGAATATGTGAAGAAGATTAATAGTGTATTGTGATAACTTATGTGGTTGCATTGAATAAAATTGTAGTATAAATGCTACTAATTATTATTAAATACATGAGTTATATGTTGTGCATATTGGAGTACTAATAATTATTTTGTTAATGTCAGGTTTTAATTTTTAAGAGGTTTCATATTATTATTATTTATTAATTTTGGACAATGATGAAGAGACTGAGAGCAAAGGGCAAAAAAGATGACGATGATAGCAGGGGAAGGTGTATTTGATTTTCAGATTTTAGGCGACAATGGCGGTTTGTGTAACGTTTGGAATAAGATTTTGTGTAAATTTAGGATAGGATTGTTTATTTTAGGATTTTAGATTTTATAATTTTTATTATTGGATTGTTTGAGTTTTGGATTCTGTTTAGTTTAGGATTTTATTTTTTCTACCTTTTATCATCGAATTATTTGAGTTTTGGATTCTTTTATTATTGGAAATTTTTTTAAATCATTTATCAATTTACCTCTGATCTGTCTTACAATGAAAACTGGACACTAACTCCATGGTCATTTTTGCTTGTTTTTGAAAAATACAGATAATCTTCAATATTAGGCCAAACCGCAGAGTCACTGATGAAATTTCTCGAAAAAAAACAGGCAAATTTTTTGACTACTCCCTACTTTCAGGGAAATTTTCATAAATTCACCTTTTTGACAATTTTATAGTGCCCTCTCTCATTACTTTTACAAAATCAATCAGTAACCACCTTGAGCAACGAAAACATCAAAATTGGACAACTTTGAAAGAGCAAAATTGTCTTTCAATTTTTTTAGACCTTTATTCTAATTTATCAATTGGATAAAAATGAAAAGAATTTAAAATAATAATGTTCATAATTATTAAAGAAAATGGGAAACCAAAAAATTCCTAAAATAAAACCCTACCATTAAGGATCATCACTAACCAAACAAAATTGATAGCCACCCAAAAATCATTAACTAGCGGCAACCCATCAAACACAGAAATGCCAAACAACCTGCCAACAGTTTTACACAAAAATTTCACCAAAACCACTCACTTATATACACACTTCAATGCTTAATCTCAAATTAAATCAACTAAATCGACGATCAAAGACCCCTAAAGCCAACACCACCATCAAACCCCAACCAAGGTAATCTAGAAGCGTAGGGCTTCTTCTAAAAGAGAAAAAAAATGTTAATAGCAAAGACAAATCCAGGAAAAAAATTTCACCTCCAATACCACTCATATATATCTCAAACAAAACTCCTTGATGTGCCAACATTATTAAGAAAACCGCAACAAAAAGAAAACCTAAAATGAGAAACCCACAAAACAAAGAGACAATTGACACAAAAAAAAACACCTCCAATAATATGTTTGCTTTTGTTTTGGCTTTCATATTTTTCGTGTTATACATTTTTTAATACATTTTATATTCAATATCAATCACATATCCTTTTCTACATTCATATCAACCATGTATTCTTAAATCTATTTGAAAATAAAAACACAAAATGCATAACTAAACAGAGAAAGAAATTTAGAAAGGTTGAGAAACAAGAGGCGGTGGAGCAGTTGGTGGTGGGGAAGGAATGAATAACATTGTCGGCAAGTTGGTGTTTGAGTTTTGAAATTCTTTATCAGGAAAGAGGCGGTTACTTTTAGAGGTGGTGGCTTTGGGTGTGCAGTTGGTGGAGACGGCAACTTTGGGCAGGAGTGTCCGGGCAAGTAGGCCTCTTCTGTGATTGAAACTAGGCTGGAGTTATGCAATTGATTACGGGTTTATTTGTTTTCTTTTTTTAATAAGAGTTAATTGATTTAGTTTTGTGTGCTTCTTAACACGTGTAAATAGTATATTTATTATTTGAATATTTTATTCAAAGTAGTATTTTTTATAAATGGTGGTCAAGGTAGCTTGATAATTGAGTTAGGAGAGGACGGAAAAATGATGCAAAATTGACGGATTCCTACACTAGGAGTGGTTGTTGTCAATTTCTTGAAGCCTATGGTGGGCTGGAATTATCAAAAGGTGAATTTGTACAAATTTCTTCAAAAGTAAGGGGTAGTTAGTGATATTTGCCCAATAAAAAATAAGACCATATAACAAATTCCTAGTATCAGAAATTCATTATTAGATTCCACATATTTGATATAATCACAAATTCTTAAAAATATATTTAAGGTCACCATTTAATCAAAACTAAAAATTAAAAAAAAAAGAAAAAAGTTAAGTTTCATTCAATGCAAAATTTGAAATGCAATACCTAACAAAAAGCTTACCTCCTTGAATGTGGTGGTTGTTGGCTCTGGTATGACTTGCAGGTAGGGGTGTGCATATGGTAGGGTATGGTGTGGTATCGCTATGCCATTCTCTTACCCTACATATGTCGGGTTTTAGATTTTTATACCATACTATACCATTTTTTAATACAATACCATACCACATCTTCGTATAGTATGGTAAGGGCAGGTATAATATGGTATTTTTCGGGTGGTTGACCAAATTGACCAGAATTTGGATAATATTTTACCATGTCTTTTTAATGATTTTAAAGTTTATTTATAGTTTTTTTCAAGATTTTGACACTTTAAGTTCTTATTTTGACATTGTTTAATATTATGATTCATAAAGTTTGTACTAAATAAAAAAAAATCAAGCAATTACACATCCTTAACAATACAAATAATCAAGTAACTACATATTTTATAACAACACAAATAATCATGTAACATCATATCTATAACAATACAAAAATATCATATAACTACATATTCCATAACAACACGAATACTCAAGCAATTATATGTCCATAACAATACAAATAACAAGTAAACTACATATCCGAATCCTTCCACAAAGTTCCAACTTCCAACCTTCAAGTCCAACCTTTAAGTTCTACAAAGTTTCAATCTTTTCAACTTCCAATCTAATACAAATTTGAGAAAATAAAAAAGCAAAGAAAAAAGAAATTATAATTCACATAGAAAGAAAATAAATATACTAAAATTTAAAAGAATGATAAAAGAAAGTTACCAATGAATATTACAATGAAATTATTGAAATTACCTCGAACTTTCCATAGTTAGCTAGCACATCAAGTCAAATGATCCACGCGAGATGATGGCAAAACCTCTACACAATGTAAAATAACATTTATCCATAAGTTATATTTAATAATTAAAATAAAAATAAAGAATAATCTTAAATACTAAATATTACCTGTCTCAAGTTTATGATAGAACTCCACCTCTTGCATTAGTAATTCAGGATTGAATGCAAGTTTTGAGTGTGGAGAAGATTGTAACCAATTCTATGTACATATTAAGGCCTCCACCATTTTAGGATTCAATGAACTCCTAAATGGATCAAGGATACGTCCACTAGTAGAGAAGGCTGACTCTGAAGCAACAGTAGACACGGGCATAGCAAAGATATCTCTTGCAACCTCTGACAAATATGGATATTTTGTTGAATTTACTCTCCACCATAACAAAATATCAAAATTCTCATCCACCAAACCCTCATTAGGATCTAGTAAGTACCTCTCAACCTCATTCTTTCCTTCTCTAACACTAGAACTTGACTTCAACTTTTTATAACATTGTTTAAAATCATGTTAATCTTCCACTCCTTTTAGATTAAGAGGTGTTGAAACATCATCACTTTTTCCAATTTTGCCACCACTATAGGATTCATATAGCTCAAACAACAAGTTCTTCATCTTAGATGTCAATACGTCAACCTTAGATTCATCATATAATCCCCCGAAACAAAAGTTGACATAATCCAATTTGTATCTAGGATCAAGAACAATTGCAATAATCAACATGTGGTTGATAATATCTATGGAACCCCAATACTTATCAAACTTGTTCATCGTATTAACTGCCATTTTTCTTATGAATTCATCACCATCTTTTGAAAAAGCCTTTAAATGTTTTTGAATGCTACACATTTGATGGAAATATACATTAGAACTAACACCCAAAGAAAAGCTAAATTGCAAAGTTGCATCATAAAAAGTCTTCAAAAATTTAATAAAAACACATGCATGTTCCCAATCTTCACTTGAAGGTGGCCCTTCCCTTTTCTTTCCGTTGTCTTGCTCAATAAAATGAGTAACATAATTACCATTATCTTCCCTCATTCGCACAAATGCCTTTTGAAATTTGGTAGCACTAACCAACATCAAATATGTGGGGTTCCCCCTAGTAGGCACATCCATAAAAACACTCCCTTTATATTCAATTTTCTCTAACTCCACACATTTATTAAATTTTTGTAACCTAGAAGGGGAGGATCTCACGTATTTTACGGTATTGCGAATACTAGCAATTGATTTATGCATGTCTCTCAACCCATCACTAACAATTAAATTTAAAACATGAGCACTACATCTCACATGCATGTATCTACCATCTAAAATTGTTGCATTATTCTTCCAACATGCCAACTTCTTTTTCATATAATTAATGGCAACATCATTGGCACTAGCATTATCAACGGTGATAGAATACACTCTTTCTATACCCCAATCAAGCAAACATGCCTCCAACAACTTTCCAACCATCTCCCCTTTATGACTTTGTATTGGACAAAAGTTCAAAATTCTTTTATGCAAATTCCAATCATGATCAATAAAGTGGGCTGTTATCACCATATAATTAATATTTTGAATGGATGTCCATGTATCTGTGGTGAGACAAACCCTTTTCCCATAATCCCTAAACACGGATTGCAATCTAAGTCTCTCTACACCATAAAGTTTCATACAATCCCTAGCAATTGTTGTTCTAGATGGAACATCAAATTTAGGACAAACAACTCTACAAAAATCTCTAAACCCTTCCCCTTCCACAAAGCTAAATGGCTTTTCTACATTCTTCCTTATTAAATGGCCCCACTGTGACTAAAGCACTATTACTACCAATACCACTAGCATTTGGACACTTGGACTTAAGAAAAGAAGATGGAATTTTTTCTTGAACAAGCATTTTTTGATTCTCATCTACAATAGTTGCTTTGTATTTAACACATGCTCGTAGATGAGTCCATAAAGAACTAGTTCCATGTTTCTTACTTTCACATGCATAAGTACGACCACAATATTTACATCTTCCCCTTCGCCCACTAGTATCTTCATAAGCCTCAAAATGATCCTAAATTGAAGACTTGGTGCTACAACTATCACTCAATTTAGTGGTAGGTTGCTTACTTGTGTTTAGATTTGTTTCCGCCGTCTCTTCCTCCATTAAATTCCTTTCCATGTCATTATCGTCACAAGGGCTATGATAGGAGCCTTCAAATTCGTAGTTTTCCATCTAAAACCAACAAACAATTGGAGAAAATAATTAATTATTATTAACTAGTAACTAGCAACTATTAAAAACTGAAAATTTAATTAATGTATAAATACTTAATTAATGCATAACTATTAAAAACTGAACATTTAATTAATGCATAAATATTTAATAATTTTGATCACAAAAAATTATGCTAGTTGCTGGCCGCAATGGTTTTATTTTCTGAAATGATTACAGAAAGTGAAAAGAAACTAAATTCAATTCATATAGGATGTGGGGCAAATGTAGAAGAACACATCAAGTTGATGAGAAAACTTTGGTCTAAAAAGTCCAACAGCTCGTCATTGATATGAAATACTGGAGAAAGACACATCAAGTTGATGAGAGAAGAACACATGCTTAAATTTTAGTAATCGTTTTGCTGTATTAACCTAATTCTGTTTTATCTTTTTATGCCACTTTGTTTCAGAG
Organism: Boswellia sacra; assembly: GCA_013180625.2. NCBI lineage: Eukaryota > Viridiplantae > Streptophyta > Magnoliopsida > Sapindales > Burseraceae > Boswellia > Boswellia sacra. The sequence continues at coordinate 13,988 of SNVD02004448.1, read as the reverse complement.
TCTCTCTATAGGTGTTGCCGCAAGTACAGAACAGTCTGGGCTGAGTTGATAATTCTACCCCTTTTTTCTCTTTATATAACATTCATAAATAACTAAATAATAGTCAAAGATTTGTGGCCACGTAAAGATTAAAACTCTCTTTCTCTTTTTTTTTTTAATACAAATTCTTCAAATAAATTATACCCCTACTCCTTTTTTTTTTTTTGCTATTAAAATTTATCTATAGGCATTAGTCATCATTTCACCTTGTAATTAAATTAATATTTACATCTTGTTTTCAAAATAATTATTAACCATCCTCATGTTTCTGACTAAAGAACAAATAAATATATTCGATACCCAATTTCATCAAAATAAAAAATATTTTATCAAAATTTATCATACAATACCGAAAAAAATTCCACTCATATCTATCAAAACAAATATTATATAAAAGATAAAAATCTAATAATTATTAATTATCACGAGATCATATAGATATGAACAAAATTTATTGTTGCATCTATAATAATTATTCCATTACCACACACATTTGACAAGGGGGGAACCATTGCATCTCAAGTTGATATATTTGCTTTAATGTCGACATGCGCTTTCATCTTGGGAATTTCTACTGCTTTCTTGAATTTAATCTCTTGTGATCCGTATTAATTTTTACCAAATCTCTTGTGAGCATGTGTTAAAGCTTTACCCAGTTTTCCTAGTCACACTCACACAACTTGCAGTTATCAATAAAAGATGCAAACAAATAATAACGGAAATCTATTTTCGTCACTAAGCACCACAGCATACAAAGCAAGTCAATACATCCATGAAATCAGAAATAATAACGGAAATCTATTTTCAGAAGAAAGAAAAATAAAACGAGAATCACCTAGTGCAGCTGCTGTTCGCGGTGCTTGGTGGGTGTAGCTAAAGTTGCTGTCAATGGTGGTGGACTGGTGGTCTAAGAGTCTAAGACTAGAAGAGATAGATGGCTGGTAGATTCAAGAAGAGAAGAGATAGGCGGCAAAGCAAAGAGCGGCTTCCAAATTCAAGCAAAATGATAAGAGGGTTAGGGTTAACTTTTCATTATATACTCTCCTAGTGTATATAACACTCATACAAAAATATTATATGTAACCAATTATAAACTGACACATGGCATATTTTTTATTTTTTTAAAAGAGGTATGGTATTGTATGGCATTTTCAGGTTTTTACAAAAATACCCGCCACCATACCATACCATGGAGGATTTTTAAAATCTATACCACACCACACCCTATATTTTTTTTATACCCTACCCTACCTCGACCATACCATGGCGGCTATATCGGGTTCGGGCGGGTGGGCGGGTACCATGCACACCCCTACTTGCAGATTCTTAAAAAAATGGGCAAATATCATGGACCTTCCCTAACATTAGGCTTACTATTACGTGGATTCATTGTTTGCAATTTTTATTATCGCTTACCCCTACCTTTCAAAAAATCATCATGGACCACCTTCCGTTAGTTTAACCATTAATTGTACTCACTTTTCCATCCATTTTCAATGTAATTACTAAAATACCATTAAAAACAGTTAATATAATAATTATTTAAAATATAAAATATATTATTATAAAATGTTTTGTCTCTATCTTTCATTATTTATAAAATATACAAAGTTTTCTTTCCTCTTCTATATTTTCTTGACATTCAAACACAAAATTTTGTCAAAATCTCTTAATCATGAACCCCTATTTTCTTCACCATTACGCTCTGCATCAAATCTCCATTGACAAGAAGAAATAAACCAGCAACATAATAAGCAAGAATAAAAATTAGCAACAAAATCAAATCATCCATCAAATCCTATCGATCTTTGAACCTCAAAGCTCTAAGAGATATATAACTTTCAAACTCTCATGGATAAATATCACAAAATTGATTTAGTTTATAAAGCATTGCCGATTGATCTCAACAGTTTTTTTTTCTTCTTCGTTCTACTAATTAATCTTACATTTTGTTTATTTCAAAAAAATCGGAGAGGTACAATTGTGTCTCTTATTCTGCCTTGTCTAGAGAGAGAATCTACCACAAGAAAATGATCTTTTCATCACAACCAGGCTCCTAACACAATGAAGAACTTTTTTTCTCTGAGTTCACCTTCCACTTTTTGCTGCTTGTTTTGATTATCCTACACCACCTTGGCACTCTTGTTCTTGAATAATTTCTCCACCTTGGCTCATGTGTAACATGTCAGCAATTGGAACTTGACTTTGACATGAATGATCTGTCGAAATTGATCTTCTTATTTTGTGTTGATGATACCGTTCTTTTGTTATCTCAATTACAGTATCTCTTCCTTACACATTCTCTAGAGCACTAAAAGCACAACACAAACTCAAAATCTCAGTATGCCAAACTCCAGCCAATTAAAAATAATATCAAAACTTAGAACCCCACCTAACCAAACCCAACCCAACTTCTAATTACCAATATGCTAAATCTGCAACCTAGTCAAACTTCGATCACTCTTAAAATCTAATTAAAAATATTTCTCTCTTTCTGCAATGCCCAAACCAAGAAATTGATTTTAACAAGAGGATCAAAACATCCCCTTTCTTCTAAACACCACACTAGTAAAACAAATCAAGCAAAAAATAACCAAAATTGATCAACCTAATTCAAAATTGATTCATAAGATGAAGAGAGAGAGAAGAAGATAAGAGGGGCGGAGGAAGAAAAGTAGAGGAGAGAGATGGATTTGGTGGAGGAGATGGAAATGACAGCGGAGGAGGCAGTGTGATGTGATACATCCGAAAAAGGATTGTCTCCCAAGTATAGGAGTGTCGAAGTAATAAACCCGGTAAGACCGGGGTCGATCCACGAGGAAGGAGATTTTAGCATTACAAATTATAAGTTAAGCAAATATGATATGAATAATTGAAAGAAATGATAAGATAATCTCAACAAATATGTAAAGATGGTAGGTGGTATTACCGACCATTCAAATATAAAACAAAAGGCAAAAGGAGGTAAAACCATCCATGGAAATAGGTGGTATAACCAACCATAGTAAATTAAATAACAATTTCATAACGTGGTAGAACCTACCATAGTAAATAAAATAAAAAGTTCATAAACAATAGAATAATTAAAATACAAGAGGAATTAACAAAACAATGAAGGCTAAGATTAGGGGATCCGCCCTTGATATTTCAAATAAGGATAATTAACCCATTTTAGTTATATAAATTATATTTGTTTCATTACCAATATTTATACCACTTCTTGTAAATGGGTTCAAGCATCCAATGTGCCAATCATCATATGTCTACAACAAATCAAGGTTCCTAACTAGATTCGTGTCGGTAAGGAAGAACCATACATCATCTAGAAAGGATCCAAGCATTTGATGTGCCAAGGATTGTCGACAATGGATCAAGACCTCCACTTTACGAGTGGTGTCAAGATTGATTAAGAAATTAAATATAAATCATATTGAATAAACATTATAAGATTAAGATTATTAAGCACATATTAAGGGTTAGAGAATCCTTATTCTCATATCAAGGGTTTCACCCTTTCACCTTAGCAAAAGAGAAATTAGAAGAACATTATAATAGAAAGAAAATAAAATGCAAGAAAAAGAAAATTCATTAATAACATAAACACACAAAACACAATACAAGATCCTAGCCAAAGCCAAAATGTTCCAGCCAAGGCCAAGATGCCCTAATGGGTCACAAGGCACCTCTATTTATAGATACATCCAGGGGCAAACTTGTCAAATTACAAGGGCATAATTGTCAAATATTAGTTGTAAATATCTTTGACAATTGGGATCATTAGGCACCGACTTTGACCATCAATTTTGACATGAAATGTTGTGAATTTTAATCACATGTCTTCATGAAAGTTGTAGATATTTCTCTCAGCTTTCTAGAACATATTGATTTACACAATTTGGATACGTATTTTGAGAGATACGGTCCAAATACTGAGGCCTGGTCAGACTGGGTCGAGACTGTAGATGGGTTCATTTCAAGCCCAATTTCGGTCCACTAAGAGCCCGAATTTGATGATGCTTGTGAAATGCAATCTTGTAGACAATTGAATCAGCTTTCCAAAACATTAAGAATTGCATCATTCTGATCTATAAATAGAGAGTTATGCCCATTTTACCGAACTTGTAACAAAACCAAAATTAAGAGGAATTAATTCCAAAGATGCAAATGCTACAAATATGCTTAAGTTGAGGAATTTAATGACACTATTAATGCAATATGATGAACTAAACTTTTATTAAACATGCATATTTAAGTTTTTATCATGATGTTAGGTGTTTGATTGAGAGAGAGGGAAGGTCTTAGGAAATAGAGGTAAGAGATGAGATGGAGAGAACAGAGAGAAAGCGAAAGAATTTTTTTAATTATATTTTAAATTATTATTAAAATATGTAATAAAATGACTATTATGACCCTTCAATTTTAAATTATTTACATATATTTAATGGTCAAACTAACAGAGGGGTGGTTGTGGACGAGGCTTCCATCTTGCCAAAGTTACAATAACCTTGGCACTACTTTTCTGAGTTCCATGAGGAGGCTCAAAGGGTCATCAAACCAAGCCACAGAAGCAGGTCTAGAGAAATGAAATGGAGCCGCCACTCGGGTAATTAAACGTAGGAAAAACTGTGAGTGATAGTAGCCAATCCCTTACTTCTAGACCTAACTACCTATCACCCCTTCAAAGATTAGTTTGATAAGTTAGGCACGAACTTTCAGTCCTCCCGAACAAAGTCTGACCTCCACTAGGGTTTACTAGGTTGTTATTTTCTAGTTCATCAATTCTTCTTGACCCTCGATTCATTTTTACACACAATCAAGTTTTATCTTTTTTTTATTATATACAGGGTGAAATAATTATATACATCCATAGAAAGAAGGAAGAGAATAGAGTTACAATTGCTTTTCAAAGATGGGGAATTTTAGGGATAGGATTACAACATTTGTCCAAATATTGCATAAAGTAAATGATAAATTGTATAATGAGAGTTATATGGGAATTAAGCTACCATTTCATAATTCATGCAAACAAGATAATCGACTTTAAACATACCAAAATGAAAGAATTAATCCATCATTTATTGCTAAGTAAACAATGAGCAAATATTTTACAAAGAAAGAAAAAATTCATGACTTGGCCTCATATGGGAGTGCGCCTACTCTTGAAAGAGGTGTACGCCTTTGCTTAAATGAAGAACTGTCGCATGCCTGTTCAAGGCCAGAATCAAGTTTTCTTGCATTTAAAGTAGCAACGTTCAGTTATGGCTTAAGTAAATAGCATTCGAAAAGGGAACGAAATTCTAGCTAACATTCAATCATCCATCATTCCAATTCTAGGCATTCATACATAATCAAGACATTAATTACTAACATGGCATAAATATAATTGCTAAGCATATATTTCTAAATCAAACATGCATTACTCGACTAATTCTATCCTAATCATACTTAACTAACAAGCTAACTAATTAACTAACTAACTAAATAATTAATTAACTTATTTAAGCAATTAATCAACTAATTGATAGCTAACGAAACATGGCAATAAAAGCAATTAAAGAAACTAAACTAAACATTACTCCTAAAACATGCTTCTAAACATGAAAATAAGCTTAAACATGCAACTAATAAAATATTTAAGAAAACTAAGGAAAGAATTAAAGAACTAGGCCCTCAACTTCAAGGGTAATGACCTTACTCCAAAGCTTGAACTTGAAAAAAACTAGATTGTCAAGGTTTTTTTAGAGAAAACCTTGACTAATACAAAGTATTCAGGAATTAATTTTTGAGTGAAATCGACCAATTCCTCGTATGTCTCCCATGCTTGATACCAACAATCATAAATGCTTATATAGGTGAACTGTAGCAATGCACGAAGTGTATTTTTCCAATGTGGTTTATCCTGAGAGTTGACATGTGCCTACTCAACATAAAGGCGTGTACCTTATTGTGTAGGCGCCATGCCTACTCTAGGTGGTATTTGGGATTTTTTAGGGTTTTTTGGGTGGCTCTCGAAGATTCTGGAAGCTTCCAAGATGGGCACCTCTAGTTTGTATAGTGTGCATCTATTCTGCGTATTCTGGCACCTCCTTGGCCTCTGCATGACCTTTGTACTACTTTTTTTGGTTTTTATGCAGTTTTCAAGAAGTTCATAAGCTTTGACTGACAGACAAATACCTTCGATGATGGTACCATGTCTTCTTATCAGGCCTCAAATCATAGGCAAAAATCTAATGCATACAATTTGCCCCCTACTTTAGAGGTGTTTGTTGGAACACAAACATAGAAAAAGTAACACTTTTTACCTTTTGTAGGCTAGATGTTTAGATTCCTACCTTGCACATTCTGCAACTTGAAGACCTCCTTGGTTTACTTGGGCCATGGCGATTGATGGATCTCTTTGCTCAGGTTAGGCCTTGGCAACTAGTGGACCTCTATGGTTAGTTTGACTAAAGCCTTGGCGGTTGGTGGACCTTTATGATCAATTTGACTGAAGCCTTCACAACTATTGGAGTCTTGGCAATTGTTTAGACCTTTCTAAATTGATTTGAGCCCTGACAGCTAATCGAAGTTTGGCAACTGTTTAGACCACTATGATCTGATTAATTGGATGAATTCCTACAATTTTATTTTTTGAAACTCCACTAGGGAAGAACCTTTGAGATTTGATTTTTTTTTGGGTACCATTGGGGATGACTAAATTCTGATTTTTGAAGGTTTGAGTCACGTTGGGGAAAAGGTTGAGTTTTGATTTTTTGAGATTTTGAATTCTGCTAGTAATGAGATTGAGTTTGGACTTTATTGGCTAAGAAACTAGCTTTTTGGGACCTAGAGTAGATATTTAAAATTTTGAAAGTCGGTCTAAAACTCTATTGGGATGAAATTGAATTTTGATTTTGATGATTGGATATAATTCCACTGCCGAAGAGTATTCGAATTTGAACTTCTCTGAGGAAGAAGTCGCTTTTGATTTTTGGGATTTGAATTCCATTTTTTGGGTAATTGGATTAAGGTTCTGAAAGTTAATTTTAATTCCATTGGGGATGATGTTTAAGTCCAACTTTGGACTACGATTGGAAGAGATTTGCATTTGGAACTCCATTAGGGAAGAATTTGTATTTGGGGGGTTAAAGCTACATTAAATGTACTGTGTGTATTTTGGAATCAGAGTTTTGGTCCTTTTGATAATTGATGGAAAAATTGATTGGGCTCCACTTTTGAAAAAAGATTGGATTCTATTAGGGATGATTTTGGAAGAATTGAACTCCACTGGGGTGAATTTGAATTCCATTGGGGATGAATTTGGGTTTCATTTGTATTAAAAAAAATGATTTTACTCCATTGGGATAATTTTGAATTAGTACGGACTTTTGAATTTTTGATTCCACTGGTAAAGGAATTTTTGACTGATGGATTTTTTTCGGGAACTTAGATATTGCTATGAGGTTTGGTCCAACCATGCTTGCTTTTCAAAAATCGATGATTATTTTCTAAAATGAGGTGTTGGTGTGACTCTTGAAATCCGAAGGGACCTTAGTGTCATCTGGATTCTGGTGGGGTTTTCTTGTAAAAAGAGACATTTTGTTAAAATTTGGTTTTGGGGGAGGGGCGAAGGAGGGGGAGTGTGGTTTTTCGTCATGGCGGGGAAGGTATTTTTCTTATACTTGCAAGGAGGAAGCGTAGGCCTCTTGCAAGTGTAGACGGGTGCCTATTCCTGTATAGGCGTGTGCCTTTTCTGTGGGATATCCAAATTATGCGTTTTCCTTCGAAACTCCATACCTTAACTTTTTCTCTTAAATCAGAAAACTCAAAAACCTCCTTTCTTGCGCTCATATATGCTCAATAGTTGTTGGCTAACCCCCACCACTGGAGAATCAACTGTCATCATCGACTTGCCACCAATGAGGACAGAATGGAAGGCCATATTGAAGAGGCTCCCGATGAATCAGGATCACCCAATTTTGGTAAATCGGGACAAGCATCTCATTTTGTTGGTAAGTCTCTTCCTCCTCTTTATTTTGATTAACTTTTGTAGTTTTTGTGTATTTTTTGCATATTTTTGATTTTCTAATAATGTTGGATGAATAGGCATGTCCCTTTTTTGTCTCGAGGTAGAGGATGACTAAAGTAAGCATGTGCTTATTCTGATTGGCAATGGTGCCTATTCTGATTGTTCTTTACTTTTGGACATCTTTAGGCATGCACCTTCGGTTGGACTAGGCATGCACCTACTAACAATGGGCATTGTTGGATCCAAAATGTGATTTTGATCAAATCAACATGGCAAAAGTGGCGCCAGGACTAGGATCTAGTAAATACAGGCTTCCAAAATTGTTCGTGCTTTCTCACTACTTTGATTGCCAAGTATGTCTGAAGATCAACTGAAAAACACTTGTAGGAGTGTATCTTGACTAGATTGAACCTGAGAACACAAAGAAAACAACGTTAGGAGGCAAGGTAGCTCAAACATGAACGGCAAGGGTGCCTCGGAGAGCTTCGTCGTTTTGGCTTAGGGAAGGAGGCTTAAGGTTGGCGTAAAATCCAAGCAGCGTTGTCTCACATTTTTTTGTTCTATGGCTTTCTCAGGGTCTGATTGAAACCCTATTTGTTTATCTATCTCCCATGTTTCCTTGATAAATTGTAATATTTGGACTTAGAATCTTATTAGGATTCTTTTAATCCTAACATAAATCTAGTTGGACTTATAATTTAATTAGATCTCTACAAACCTAATATAAATCTAATTGGACTCTTATATATTGGAGTCCAGCTCAAATAATTGCAACACCTATTTAATTCCAAATTAAACTCTTAATTAATTAATAGACCCAATAAGCCCAATAGTTTTATAGCCCAATAATTTATTTAATTAATCCTATTAATTAAATATCACGTCATTAGCTTAATTAATTAATTAAACCTTTTAATTAAATAATAAGCCCATTTATAATTTATATATTTAATGTAATCTTTGAAATTTTACTCTCAATAAAATCTTAACTAAATTAAATAATTATTTCTCATTACTTATTCAGGAGACTTTGATGGACATATTTAATTACAACCTTCAATAAGTTTGACCCAGTACTCTATTAACTCATAACCATAGTGGGTCCTACCTATTAACTTTGATCTATTCCACTATAAGTTCAAAGCTGCACTCTTGAATTAAATACTCTTTATAAAAAGCCTAATAATTTAATTTGATTAAATTATTTCGTTTAAGCCATATCCATTGAGCAGTGATGAACAATTAAATATGTATGCTTAATAAGAGCTTAATTCATCATATTGCATTAATAGTGTCATTAAATTCCTCAACTTAAGCATATTTGTAGTCTTTACATCATTTGAGTTAACTTTCTCTTAATTTCGGTTTTAATGTAGGTTCGGTAAATTGGATATAACTTTCTATTTATAGATCCGAATGGTGCAAATCTTAATGTTTTGGAAGGTGAATTCAATTATCTACAAGATTGTATTTCACAAGCATCATCAAATTCGGACTCTTAGTGGACCAAAATTGGGCTTGAAGTGAACCCATTTGTAGATTTGATAGCTTGACCATGCCTCAGTATTTTGATCGTATCTTTCAAAATACGTATCCAAATCATATGAATCAAGATGTTCTAGAATGCTGAGAGAAACATGTGATTAAAATTCTTAAAAATTCAATGTCAAAATCGGTGGTCAAAGTCGGTTCACCTAATTACCCCAATTGTCAAAGTTGGTGCATCTAATATTTGACAATTATTTCTTTGTAATTTAACAAGTTTGCCCCTGAGTGTATCTATAAATAGAGGTACCTTGTGACCCATTAGGGCATCTTAGCCTTTGCTGGGATCTCTTGTTATTGTGATTTTCTCTCTTGTATTTTTATGTTATTAATGAATTTCCTTTTTCTTATAATTAGTTTTCTTTCTTTTATAATGTCTTTCTAATTTCTCTTTTGCTAAGGTGAAAGGGTGAAACCCTTGATATGAGAGTAAGGATTCTCTAACCCTTAATATGTACTTAATAAACATAATCTTATTTATTTTATATGATTTATATTTATTTCTCTAATCAATCTTGACACCACCCATAAAGTGGAGATCTTGATCTATTGTAGACAATCATTGGCACATCAAATGCTTGGATCCTTTCTAGATGTCGTATGGTTCTTCCTTACCGACACGAATCTAGTTAGGAACCTTGATTTGTTGTCGACATATGGTGATTGGCACATTGGATGCTTGAACCCATTTGCAAGAAGTGGTATAAATATTGGTAACGAAACAAATATAATTCATATAACTAAAATGGGTTGTTTATCATTATTTAAAATATCAAGGACGGATCTCCTAACCTTAGCTGTCATTATTATTATGTTGATTTCTCTTGTGTGATTCTCATTTATTGTTTACGAACTTGTTCTTACCTATATTTGTTGATATTATCCTGTCATCTCTTTGAATCATCCATATCATATTTGCTTACTTTATAGTTTGTAGAGCTGAAATTCCCTTCCTCGTGGATCGATCCCGGTCTCACCGGGTTTATTACTTCGACACTTCTATACTTGGGAGGTAATCCTTTTTCGGATGTGTCAAGTTTTTGGCGCCGTTGCCGGGGAAGGTAAAAATTGGCGTGCAAAATTGTAAGTGTTCTCTTTTCTCATCTTAGATCTAAATTTTTTATTTTTTTGTGTGTTCATCTTTTCTTCTCTTTTCTTCTCTCATTCTTGCATGAAAATTTGGTCACGAACATCTAGTGGTAGACTTGTTAGAAAAACATCATCTTCCTTAGAAAACATGGCCGATAATCTAGTGGAAAGATTCGCGGATGAAGGGGACAATCGTTCCCAACAAAATGATCAAAACAAACAAAGAACCCTCAGAGATTACATGAATCCGGTAAGGACTAGTGCACCATCTTGTGTAATTTCTCTTTCAGATTCAATCCATTTCAATTTCAAGCCAAGTTTTGTTCGACCTCTACCCACCTTTCATGGCCTTGATGTGGAGAACCCATATTTGCACTTAAAACTCTTTGAAGAGGTATGTAATTCCTACACTAACCCAAATTGTAGCATAAACACCATTAAATTAAAGCTTTTTCCTTTTTCTTTAAAAGATAAAGCTAGAACATGGCTACAAAATTTGAGGTCGAATTCCATTAGTTCATGGGATGAGATGAAACAACAATTTTTGAAAAATTTTTTTCCTACCCCATAGAACAAATTCTCTTAAAAGACAAATTTTCAATTTCTCTCAAAAACAAGGGGAAACCCTTTACCAATGTTAGGATAGGTATAAGGAACTACTTAATACCTGTCCTCACTATGGTTTTGAAACTTAGAGAATAGTTGCACACTTCTATGAAGGGTTAACACCTCAAGATAGGTAACTAGTAGAATTAATGTGTAATGGAGAATTTAAAGAAAAAGACCCTGAGGAAGCACTTGACTACATAGATTTCTTGGCAGAAAAGGCACAAAATTGGGACACTGCTGGCACCTATGAGGTACCAAGCAAAGCCCCAACCTCGACATCCAATAGAGGCATTTACAACCTTAGGGAAGACCATGACCTTTAAGCCAAATATGCATCCCTAGCTAGAAAAGTCGAGGCTTTAGAAATGAAAAAGAATGGCCAATTGAATTCTATTCAAGAAAATGTCTGTAACATTTGTAATGACAATGACCATTCTACTGATAATTGCCCAACTTTGCCTGCCTTTAGGGAATGTCTCCATGAACAAGCCAATGCCTTGAACACTTTTTAAAGGCCAAATCACAATCCATACTCACAAACTTACAATCCCGGTTAGAGAAATCATCCAAATTTTAGTTGAAAAAATGACAATCATGCACAATCTTCACAAGTCCCTTTTCAAACACAACAAAAATTTCAAAATTCTCATGATCATGCATATGCTCCTCCTTCAAAGAATGACCTTGAAGAAACATTGCATTCATTCATTACAAAGCAAGAGACTTTCAATAGTCAAACTGCTCAAACATTAGCAAATTTGTCAGAAACTCTTGCAAAATTTGGATCTACATTTAGCATCCAAGAGAAAGGAAAATTTCCTTCTCAAACGTTGCAAAACCCCAAAGATCAATCTAACGCAAATGCAGGGAGTTCAAGTAACCATCATTTTGACCAGGCCAAATCAGTCATGACCCTTCGCAATGGTAAGGTTGTTGAAAAACACATTCCTAACCTTTATGAGAAAGAAGAAGAATCGATCTCTAAAGGGCAGGAAGAGGTTGCCAACCCAACACCTAGCGAAGAGGAAACCAAATCCTCATCTGTGCCTCCATTTCCTCAAGCATTAGCCACACAAAAGAAGCAAACTCACAATTCTGAAATCTTTGAAATTTTCAAACAGGTAAAGGTCAACATTCCTTTGCTTGATGTGATCAAACAGGTACCTTCTTATGCAAAATTTTTGAAAGACTTGTGCACTGTGAAAAGAAAACTGAATGTGAAAAAGAAGGCCTTTCTAGCCGAGCAAGTAATTACTATTCTTCAAAATAATAATACAGTGAAATATAAGGATCCAGGTTGTCCTACAATTTTATCTGTTATTGGAGACCATAAAATTGAACAAACTTTACTTGATCTTGGTGCTAGGGTGAATTTGCATCCATACTCGGTTTTTCAAAAACTCAATCTAGGTGAGTTAAAATCAACTTCTGTGACTCTTTTGCTTGTTGATAGATCAATTAAAGTACCAAGAGGAGTAGTAGAAGATATTTTAGTTTAAGTCGATAAATTCATTTACCCAATGGATTTTATCGTCTTGGACACACAATCAGTGGAAGTAAGCAATTCTTCCTGTTATTTTAGGGCGTCCATTTCTAGCTACCTCTAATGCTTTGATTAATTGCAGGAATGGAGTCATGAAGCTATCATTTGGGAATATGACATTGGAACTTAATGTTTTTAATATGTGCAAACAACCACATGAAGAAGAAGATGAAATTGATGAGGCCGATGTGATTGAATCTATTGTGGAAGATCACATACAAAGAGGGAGTTCTTCTGACCCTTTGGAAACTTGTTTGGTGAATTCTTTAGAATCAAGTATGGAACTAGAGTCTGATCTTTCTGATATATGTTCTTTATTGGATTATGCACAGGTGATGGAAAAAGGCTCAAAATCAAGATTTGAAGAATTAGGGCAAATGAATGCAAGCAAGGAAGAGGAAGCTCCCAAGTTAGAACTGAAGCCCTTACTTGAAGGACTGAAATATGCATACCTTGGGGAGAATCAGACATATCCGATGGTAATATCTTCATCCCTCACAAGTGAGCAACAAGGTGATGCGTTCGAAACTAGCAAGTATACTAGTCGCACAAGTAATAAAGTGATAAGTAAGATATCGTTCCCACGAGGATTAATTCTAATTGAATTTGTTATTTCCAGCAACAATAAACTAAATAGGGGGGATTTTTGTTGAATGCTTACTAAATGAAATAAGAATGCAAGTAAAGAATAACAAAACAGAAAGTAAATTTGAATGAAAAATCAATGGGAGAAAGCTGGTTAAGAGATCCTTCTCTACCACAAGATATGGATTTGCGAATTAATTGTAGAATTGTCATCTAATTACAGAATTGAAGTTATCAACCGTAGATAATAACAAGCTCTATTACCCCAATCTTTCCTTACTTTGTTGTTAAATAAAACAAGCTCTTTATTTAATCTCTATCCATTAAACAACCTAGAACAAGCTCTCTGAGTTTAATTCAATGGATGCAGTATGATAAGAAAGATAGGTTGATCTAAGCAATAAACACACAAGCTCGGATTATTTAACTTAGTTTATATTCTCCAATAGTAATCTCTGATCACAATTTTGCTACTAATGATTAGAAATTCAAGACAATTACGGATCAAGATTTCAGTCTAGCAATAAATCACAACTAGATTATATTCAGTTGGCCACTCAAATACAATCA